>CABHPP010170358.1:0-24493 GCA_902168425.1 Peromyscus attwateri | reverse complement strand
GAATGGTTATGATAATCATTAATAATAATAAATCTTATCATATTTAACATTAAAATCATTATTGGGCATTGTACTGTATTATTGATACCTGGGGTTTTAGAAATAGAACCTTATAGAAGAAAGAAGTGCTGAGGACAAAAAATAAACAAAAAACAAAAAACACAGAATATCATCTCTAATGAAAACTAACAGGGAAATAAAATATATTTAAAAAAGCAAAAAGGGAAATTCAGCTTAGACTAAAAAAAGTCATAAAAAATCATCACTCAATGGTAAGGTAGGTAGCATGGGATGAAAGCCTCTCATATATGTATGGGTTTACCATCTATGTTTACTTCATGACAAAGGACATCTTTTTATTAGGCTACTGTCTGCATATTTAGAGTACAAAAAATAACTGAGAATAAATGCTTCAAACATACAGCCCGTGTGATTGACAATTATTGTCTTTCTCCATATGCTGTTTTATAGATGTATTATGAGCACAAAGTTAAAATGTCATGTAAACATCGCTCTCATATATAACACTGGCACTCTTTTATTCCCCTATAGAAAATATTTAAACCTTACATGTTCAAAACCATTGAACAAGTGCAATTCCACAGACATATTTTTTTGCAAATTTCTGGCCTGATATAAAGAAAATTGTATTAACTTTCCATAGTACTTATGTTTCCATAGTACTTAGGTTGTAAATTATTTTTATTTTTATTTTATTTTAAAGCAATGAATCAGAAGTTGCAAACCATAAAAATAAGATATCACTCAGAACATTTTGCTTTTCTTTGTGTGTTTTAATGTCCTAAAATTACTTTTTCACACAAACACAGGAAAAACAGCCAGTGTGTAATATTTCCCATGCCATATTATGGTTTGGATAACAAATATCAGTTCCATAGTCTTATGCATTGCAAGGTTGGTATTATAATGGTGGTTCCATTGACTTGACTATTAGGTTTCAAACTTCACCAATGAATTAATTAATGAATTGGCTGTTAGGAGATGTTTCTGCTCAGAGAAAGTAAGTCACTGGGGGTGAATTTACAAAAACAAAACAAAACTATATTTTGGTTCTGGTTAACTCCAGTCTACATTTTTTAAATTCCTTGATGCCATAACTCCACCATCTTGGCTCTGCCCTATTACTCTACTGCCATGACGTCTCTCCTCACCTATAGCAATTGAGCAAACTGACATGTACTGCAGTCTCTGAAACAGTAAGGCAAAAGGAGTATTTCTGCCTTTTAAATTTCTTTCTTCAGTTTTTTTCATAGCTTCTTGATCTTTCTATGTCTTACTTGTTTCATAAATTGTGCCTTGAGAATGGACTACCCCAATCTATGTGGACCCATTTATCCTCTCCAGTATAGACTATCATGTATCATATCAAATACATATCATGATCATGTATTTCCATAGGTAAGAAAGAGTGACATGTGACCAATACCAAGGACTTGATTTTCCAAGAAGTACTATTTGAGGTCCTCTGACATTTGTAATCATACACTTTACCCTCTCTTCTTATTCGGCCTTAGAGTTCTCCTGCCTCCTTTCTTCAGTTACCTTCCCGTCACAGACAATTGCCTTTCTGACATGGTTATTTGTATTTTTCATCTCTTTGACACTTTGCACAATGGATTGCACTTCTGTAAGCTTCTTGGGGAAATAATGCAATGCTTTTATGAGACTTGTCACATAGTAGATATTCAAATATTTGACAAAAGGAATACATTGATTCTATTTTATGCTATCCTCTGGCAGATGTACTACAAAATAAAGCATCATCAGTGATATAAAGAGATTATTGCACTAATAGTGGCACTGTGAATAAAATGGTACTCGGTGATGAAATTTTGTTATAAGAAACTTGCCTCTTGCATGCAAATGGAGACAGATTCTCCCTTTGTTTCACGGCCACAGACTTAAACTCCTCTAAGGAAGACAGTTACTTGTGGTGAAAGAATAGGAGAGGCTAAAGAAGTTTTTCTTTCCTCTGATTCATAAAGCCCAATACAGTTGAAATGTTTATGCTGAGCTATAAAGAGATTATAGACACCCCCCCCTGCTTTCCTACATAATCAGGTCACTTTATCCATAAAGTACATAAAGAGCCATGGTCTCTTGGGATAATATTGAAGGTTTTGTTTTTGTCAGCCTTACTAGCACAAGCCTCAATTTTTTTATGAACAGATGTCTTATGAAAGAAAATCTTTAAAATATGAATTGAAAATGAATGTACTTTCATAAAGAGCGCACCCTTCAGAATCTCCTATTTCAGCCTTTCAGTTGAATCAAGTGGCAGAAAAAGACACTGTTCACTTTCTGCTTTGAGGTCACAGCTGAAAACACAAACATCCAAAGTGTGATTGAATTTTTCCGAGGGCAAAATGGTAACTGATAAATAAATAAATAGGATAGATAAGTGAAAATATTTTAC
Source organism: Peromyscus attwateri (assembly GCA_902168425.1). Classification (NCBI taxonomy): domain Eukaryota; kingdom Metazoa; phylum Chordata; class Mammalia; order Rodentia; family Cricetidae; genus Peromyscus; species Peromyscus attwateri. The sequence goes on along the minus strand of CABHPP010170358.1, from coordinate 22,056 downwards.
ATTTATCAAACACAATAGAGCTAATCTCAGCCTAGTAGTAACTACTACTATGCTAGCACTTACTGCGTGAGTAAATCAATTAACAACTTAATATTGCCCATTATTTCATGCCTGAATATCTGGAGTATTCTCCATATCATATATCTTGAGACTTATAATTGTAAATACAAATTATCACTATGATCTAAAACATAGAAATGCACAAGTGGTTAAGCTTTAGAACAATGTCTTCACTTCGCTATTTCTTACAGGACTACACTCACATTTGCATTGCAAATGCAAAACAATAAGTGGTGTGTACTTGATATTTTTTTTTTGTCTTTTGGAAGGATTTCAAGTTTGGCTTGTTTTCACTAGTCCTATGGGACGACTGCATGTCCTCCTTCTGCTGAAATGATTACCATTATCATCTCCAAATATTTAAATATATGCTTCCTGTTGTCCAAGGACTGAGAATACTACGTTTCATGCTCTCTCCTGCAAAAATTATACCCACTTATAATAAATCCTCAAAATATTATTAAATTGGTAAAATGCACAAGAAAGTTCAAAGTGCCACAGTTAAAGCCCTTAAACCCTTTCTACATTTCTCTCTGTAAGAATTCATGATTTATTTGTTGGGGTGCTGGCCTAGTGTATAGAACACTTGGTTCAGTAAAGCCAAGAACTTTAGCATGCAACCAAACCAGAGTGGCCTTTCAGTAAATGGGAGGCAGAGATGGGAGAATTCCTGGAAGCTTGTGAGCCACTTATTCTACCAGGAGTATTGAAGTGTCAAGCAACAAAGAGACTGCCTCAAACAATGTGAAAGACGGGGAGCATGACCCAAGGTTGTCTTCTGACCTCACCATCGCTCCTCCCCCAACCAAACAAGCACACATATACTTTGCCACACATCATACACATATACATCAACAACAGACATATGAAACAGAAGATAAAATAGTATCTCCATTTATAAGCTAAGAAGTAATGAAGAATTATATAGTTGCAACTTCTAATGAAGTGTTTGAAGTTAGAATTATACTTTACCTGAGAGTAAACAAGATGGCAACCCCACTTTGCTGGAGAGGTGGATCAGTAGTTTTGAGGTTTTGTTGCCCATTTGAAGGATTTAAGTTCAGTTCCTAGAACCCATGTTACATGGGTGAACCCATGGCTCACAAACACATGTAACTTAAGTTACACACACACACACACACACACACACACACACACACACACACCAAAAATTAAACACAAAAGAAAAGAAAAACAAATCTTATTATAACAATAAAAAATAGCTCAGTAGTTGTCTTCTACTGAAGTAAAACAATATTAGTTATGAGCAATTCTTTGCAAATACATAAGCCTTATGAAGTAGCTAGCGAAGACTCAATTTCTAGTACTACAGAGTTGATAAGCACATGGTAGACAACACATGGATATTAAATATCAAAATTGAGAACATGATGAATATGAACAAATGATAATCCTTTGTTTTCAATCACTGTCCATAAAAAAGAAGATTGGGAAGAGAACACATGTGAGAGCTGGTGTTTTAAGTTTTATGTTATGGCATGAATCAGCTCCTACACTTACTTATAAAGACATTCAACTTTCCAAATCCTGTAGCTAAATAAGGACCTGGTTTTCAGATACAAAAGATCAGCCCCTGAACACTGGGCTATCTAAGCCAAATGCCAACTCTTAGTATCCCATAGTAACAGAAGCATTAAACTGTCAGTGAGAAGGAAGACAGTGAAGATGTTTTCTATTTCCTCTACAAATCTGAATTGTGCAACAACTTCATCCTTCATCTTTCTAAAAGGCAAAAGGAGTTAAGGTCAGTTTTAATTTAGCAGGAGGGTTTTATTTTTGTTTCTTGTTTGTTTGTTCAATTCGATGACTATTACGCTTTACACAAGACATTTCTATTACCTTAAGGACAGAGCATATTGGCAAAGAATTTGAGGAAAGAAACTTCTCTGGTAATTCAAATTCAAAACAAGTACTTCATGAAGTAAAAGTTCTGAATATTTCAATGGCCTTTTAGGTTTGAATTATTTATTTTATGTGTTAATTTTGGTGGAGAGGTAGGTATACCCCTTATTTTTAAAATCCCTGTAAGTCATTAGTGGAAATTTTCTCTAAACTGTAATTGTATATTCTAGTCTGATTCCCTACTGAGGGTAATAAATCATCTATTTAAATAACCCTGACAGAAAATCAATCTCTCACTTCTTCAATCAAGGCACACCATTCAACATTTCAGAGTTAACTCCCAAATTCACAACAAGTATTGGAAGACTAAATGGATAAAACTTAGTGAGCTTCTCTGTTTAGATATTTCTATTTAAATATATCTAAAACAATTTCATGTCCAGGAAAATATTTAGTACTAAAACACTGTTCTGGAAAGATTGTTTAGGAGTCAAGAAAACTTTCTGCTCTTTCAGAGGACTAGAGTTTGTTTCCTAGTACTGATCCTGAGACACACACAACCATCTATGTTTCTAGCTCCCCATATCTGATACCCTCTTTTATAGTAATAGGTTCCCTCATATACACGGCACATGGCAAACACACACACACACACACACACACACACAGAGAGAGACAGAGAGAGAGAGAGAGAGAGAGAGAGAGAGAGAGAGAGAGAGAGAGAGAGACGGAGGGGGAAGAGGAGGGGGACACAAAAATAAAATCTAAGAAAGAAAATAACTTTATCAATATCCACTACAGTCATTTAGATTAGAATGTGGTGAGTATGCTCTCAGCCACACTGCCTTTTCTCTCCAAGTTTCCACACCACCAAGTTCATCAACTTCCTCCAAGGAATAATGGGAAGATCCAGAAAGCTCCTCTTCTCCAAGAGTTATGGAGATGCTACATCTCTATATGAAAGAAGGCCTTACCTCCCAGTAGAGCAGCATACAACATAGAGAAGGTCTTCCAATTTCTGTACTATACTAGCACATTTACCTGTTACTTGCAATATGTTATCAGCTGTATTTATTTCCCACTTTAGCATAAGAAGAGATTATTTTATATTAAATTTTATTTTATGAAGAATATACTGCTACATTCCCATGGTTTGACTAATGTATGTCAAAAGTAAACACATGCTTAATAAATCTTTATTCAATTATTGTGCCAACTCTTGAATTCAGAAAGGTATAACTGGTTGATCCTAATGTAGTTCATCCAACTATAAGTAGAATAAAAGAATATATTGATAGAAAAATCGATAAAGTTAAAGTCAGTACTAGATTAGAGATGAATTTTTATTTTCTGGATGATTGTATACTAAAGTGAGAGGGAATAATGGATTAATACAAACTTAAAGAAAGAAAAATTAGTCCTCTTCAGTTTTTACTTAAGCAATTTCTTTTTCCTAATTTTTAAATTTAAATTCTCACCAGTTTTGATTTAGTCATACAATTAAATACAACTCTATCGATTTGTGCTGAAATACCCAAAATATTTACTTTGGCCTTAATTTTATGGAACAAGATACACGTCTTAGTAGTTTACTTGTCTGTTTGAGATTTTGTTGTTATTTTCTAATGTTTCTGTTCCTTGTATACATCCTGATAAATTATAATCAATCACTTATCATTGGTGAGTTAAAAAATATGCTCCTGTTAAATGGCACTGTCTTTCATGGATGTTGTATTTCTTTCTTTTAATTTACATAAAGTAGTCTATATCTACTTGGAACTTGGATTTCCTGTGAGATCAGCATCACATTGCAGATGGTAATAGATAGTTTCAATAAACACCTGTATCAACTTTTGGTTGGAGAAACATAAAGACCTAGGGATATATTAAATACAAAGACCATCACTCTCTAATAAGATCTTCTTCCTTTCTCTGACTTCTTCTTCCTCTTCTGTCTATCCCTTTCCTTTTCCCTCTCCCTTCCAAGCACCATCAGCCTTACAATTTCTAGGGCCTTTCTCCCAATGTTAATTAGAACATAATACGGTGGTTTAAAGGAAAATGCCTTGTACCCCATTCCCCCAAGACTCACATGTCTGAATACTTGGTCTACAACTCATAGTCCTGCATAGGAAGGATTAGGATGTGTGGTACTGTTAGAACAGGTGTTTTACTCCGGGGTTCTTTGGGGGGAGGGGGGGAGGTTTCAAATACTTATGTCATTCCCAGTGTGCCCTTTGCTTCCTGTTTGTGGATGGGGATGTGAGTGCTCAGCCCCTTATCCAGTGTCCTCCCTGCCTGTCTGCCTGTCTGTCTCTTGCTATGCTCCTTGACACGATGGTGATGGACTCATACCTTTCTGGAACTGTAAGCCCCAAATAAACCCTTCATTCTATAAGTTGCCATGATGTATTATCACAACGATAGAAAAGTATCTACTATAAATACCTTAGTGGGGAAGACACCCAGTGGATAAGAATTGCTGTCATCACATTTTCTGAATTATATTTGGCCTTTAAAAGAAAAGAAACCCTCTTTCTTTCCTTACTTGTTTGCTTATTCTAACTTCTAAATTGGTTCCCAGTTGAATTTGTTGTAGAACTCACATGACTTCTCTCCTGTCTGGACATTATTTTTGTCTACAAACTTCACTTTTCTAAGTAACTGGTGACATAATAATTGTCCCACCTCCCTCTCATTTTCCCATCATTAAATATTTCTCATACTCAAAAGAGTTTCTATTGACTCTTTCTCCATTTACTCCTCGTCTCTCTGGCTCCTTATCAGAGTGTCTTGGGAAATCACAAAGTGTAAATACTATGCGTTTAAAATTCTTATAGTCACAAAACTATAAAGTAGATTTGGATGAGGTCAATGATAACATGTTCATGAAATATGCCCTTATATTCATTTATGTAAAAGTTGTTTCTCATCAACCTTTAATGGAGATTAGTCTTCATTTTATGTACTTACAGAAAGAAATACCTTTTATATAAAGCAGTGTATGCATTAAGAGCACTGGCAAAGGTGGGGAAAACGGAGAGACACACAGAGAAAGGAATGTAGAAATTCTTTCACTGTAATAGCAATTGATTGATAAAAAAACATTCTCACTTTGTAATCATTTTTCTCTGTATCAAGTTTTTTTAATATTTAGTGATGTTAGTATTGCTAATGACTAGAAAACTAGGATATAGATATTTTTAACATTGTCACTTTGAACAAAAAGTTTAAGAAAGAAAATGCATAATTAAGTAATTATTACTTGAGTATTATTTGCATATGTGAATAGCTCAGAAATTAATAATAGGTGTTCAGTTAAATTAATTGTTCAGGTAAATTACATTGATACTAACCATAACTTTGCTAGGTAAAAAATACTTCAGAGCCACTGAAACCCTTAGCACAGGTGCAGTGAGGCATTCCTGTAATCCCAAAATTGCCCAGAGAAAAACACTATATCCCTGGAGTTTGCTCTCCAGCCAGCCTAGCCAATCAGTGTTGTCCATATTCAATGAAAGTTTCCTGCCTCAAATGATGATGTATAGAGAGAAAGAGGAAAAAGACATGCAGTGTGAACCTCTGGAATTCTACATGTACCCACACAGACACATATTGACATACATGTGCACAGGAGCTCGTTCTCTCTCTCTCTCTCTCTCTCTCTCTCTCTCTCTCTCTCTCTCTCTCAGTTCATCTGGTTCAAAAGGCAAATAACTATTTACACGTTTCTGTTTGATATTGAGGAGAGACTTAGCTGAGTGGATCATGCTGTGTTCCTTATGAAGTATTAAGAGATATTAGCTAAGACTGTAGTCATCAGCAAGTTTGAATACGTATAGATAATCTACTTCTAGGGTGGCTCACTTGCATGCTTTTTGGAAGAAGCCTTAGTACCTTACCAGATAAAGTTAATAGCCTTGTTTGTGCATTTTCATGGCATGATAGATGGTTTTATGAAGGAAATAGAGCATGGTAAGAACTACACTGCATTATACTATGCAAGAGAGTATTAAATGTGCACCTAAATATCTGGGTATAGAATCTTTCGAATCTTAAAATCTGGTTATCCAATTGAGGGTCCACAATGCATTTTCATCCTACTATAAGACATGTCAGATGTTACTGACATATATTAGAGTCTTGTAAATATATTAATGATATTTTTTTCTAGCTTCTGATAGCTGGTGCAGTTCTTACATACACATGCTTAAGCAGACTGTGTTCGATTGACTCTGATTGATTAGTGAAAATAGCATGGATTTTATCAGTTGAGGTGTTCTTGGCTGGGAAGTAGATAGTGACATAAGGTCTCCCTTCACTTTTATGGCTTATTGAAAATAAAACTAAAGAAACTCTAAACTTACATAACTGTGCCACAACCACTGTTAGTATTTCCTGATATCCAAATTTTAACCATGAACCGTGCTGGAAAAAAGACCATTAAAAAGCTGTAGGTAATAAGTTTGAGCCCTTTTTTAGTAAAGGGTGTTTGTTGATGCTACAGTTGATGTCTGCTTATGTCATCTGGTAAGTGCCCTGGGCTAAATGTTAATCACAAAAAAATATTACTTGTAGTCATAACCTTTAGAACCACAGAATATGAATGAACTTATTTTGAAATAAGACTTTTGCTGATGTAAGTTATTAAAGAAAAGCCATAGTAGAGTAGGATCAGTCATTGATACAGAGTGATGATGTAAGAGAAAAGTAACATGTAAAAATACACAGTTTGACTGTTTTTCTGAATGCGAAAAGAAAACAAGGACTGATAACAACTCAGAAGCTGCCTGGCAGTTGTGGTGCATGCCTTTAATCCTGGGCCTCAGGAGGCAGAGGCAGGCAGATCTCTGTGAGTTCGAGGCCAGCCTGATCTACAGAGCAAGACCCAGGACAGCCAGGGCTACACAAAGACACCCTGTCTTAAAAAAAAATAAAATAAAATAAAAACAAGAAAAACAAAAAGCAAACAAATAAAACTCATAAGGTAAGAGAAAAGTATAGAAGAAATTATTTTTCTTTCTCTTTTATTGAAAATAGTTTTGTTCATACAATATATTCTGATTCAGGTTCACATTCCCCCAATTTATACCCAATGGTTCTCTCAGAAATTTGTATAATGTATTTGTGTAATGTAAATTGTATATGGATTTTTGTCATATTCATTTCTCTCTTGCAGACCCTTCTAGATCCATTCCCCTTCTCTACCAACCCAACTTTGTGTTCTATTCTTATTTTTTTTTTAATGAGAAACCCAATTGTGCTTCCCATACTGGGATGAGTGGCCTACTGGAGCAGGATGGACCTACCAGGAGCCATTTAATACCTTTAAATAAAATAAAATAACACCTTTAAATGAAACGGACTTTCCTCCTCCCAGGAGTTATTTATTGTCAATAACTCCTCATATAGCAGTGGGACTTAAAGCATAGCTCCCTTCACCATTCTGGGTTTGGGTCTATCTTGAGTTTGGGCAGTTTTTGCACTTCCTGCCGTAACCACAGTGACTTAACATATGCAGCTGTACCACTGTGCCCAGAAAACAGTTTCTTTGTAATCATCCATAACTTCTGGCTCTTGCACTCTTTCCTTCTTGTTTTCCATGATGATCCCTAGGCTGTGAGAGGAGGCTGGATGATACAGATGTCCCATTTAATCCTAAGAATTCCTTAGTCTCTTATTTCTTGTACATTAAACATCTGTGGCTCTCTGTCGATCTCTACTGACTAAAGAAACTTCTCTGATGATGGTTGAGAGATGTACTGTTTAAGGAGTTAATAATAAACTATAAGCATCCTATGTTTACCTATATTTTCTTTTAGAGCTTTGCTTGGAGTATGACATTATAGACGCCATGACATCTGTTTAGCTTCCAGAACTGTGGATTTCTTATACACCAGACAATTTTTGTTAGTATGCAAAAGTAGCCCTAGAACACTAATTCAGTAAACATTGGCATATTTGACATGTCTAACTGTATTACTTTGACATACCAATCTTCTACATTATGTAGATAAATAGCAATAAGTACATTAACATTCAGACCCCCACTAAAGTACTTGGTAACAAGTAAATAAAAGTAAGGGAAAACCTAACAATCATTTGATAAGGGTAATATATTTATATATTCTTGATATGGATAGGTAGAACTCTTGAGATAATTTACAGAGGATAATCTTACTAATACGAAACAAATACACTTGGAGCCAATTGAACTGACCAAAAGGATAGAAAAACCAAACAAAGGGAAAGTTGCCTAAAAGTAATATCCTCTCTGAATATTATGACAGTGCTAGGGAAAATTGATTTCCTGAAGGACAAAGCTAGAATAAGTTAGTTTTCTTAATTCAAATGTATTCTTAAAATCTTAAAAATAAATCTCAAAGTGTTGTAGCATATTATCAAAATCCTCTGTGAATTCAGCTTTGGTAATTTCCAGAGATTGTTTTTAAACTCTCAAGGGTATAAAAGTCTACTATTTACATATAACACCATCCCATCCTCTCATGTGGTGGTATTGTGTTCCCCAAAATATTGTGCACCCTAATAAACTTAACTGGGGTCAGAGAACAGAACAGCCACAATATTAAACATAGAGATTAGGCAGTGGTAGCACACGCCTTTAATCCTAGCATTTCAGAGGCAGAAATCCATCCAGATCTCTGTGAGTTCAAAGCCACACTGGAAACAGCCAGGCATGGTGACACACACCTTTAATTCCAGGAAGTGATGGCAGGAAGCAGAAAGGTATATAAAGCGTGAGGACCAGGAACTAGAGACGGATTAAGCTTTCAGGCTTTCCAGAAGCAGTTCAGCTGAGATCCATTTGGATAAGGACATAGAGGCCTCCAGTCTGAGGAAACAGGATCAGCTGTGGAATTGGCAAGGTGAGGTGGCTGTGGCCTGTTCTGTCTCTCTGATCTTCCAGTTTTAATGCAATACCTGACTCTGGGTTTGATTTTATTAATAATACCTTCTAACAATTCATGCTATACTCTCATATAACTTAATGACTTTAATCTGTAATACCAATTGTGATGTGAACACTACACAAATAATTGTTATGAATAATTAGTTATAGAACAAATGATGTAGGGGGGAAAGTCTGTATATACAGAAAAAATTATTTTTCAAATATTTTTCCCTGTTATTGCTTAGGTATTTAGAGTCTGAAATTGTAGATACAGAAGGCCAACTGCATCTGATTTTCAGAGGAATAATTAGGATCTAGTCTGTACTATGGCTCACTGTGGCCCAGGTTTCAAAAAGTAATTGTGTGTGTGCGCGTGCGTGTGTGTGTGCGCGCGCGCGTGCGCGTGCGTGTGTGCATGTGTGTGTGTGTGTGTGTGTGTGTGTGTGTGTGTGTGTGTTTATGAAACATTCAGGTAAGAAACTCCTAAGGTATTACTTTTCACAATGTTAGAAGATAAAGTTGAGAATGTGTCAACTTTAATAATATGTGAGCATACAATAACTCATGAATCCATCACTCCAGGGCACTTGATTGATTATGGAGTCTGAAGAAAAGGTGTAAGAGAAAGGCAAAGTAGAGACACAGCAAAAAATGTATTTGATTTGCTAAATTTAAGTAGTTGTTACATTTTGACTAGTCTGTAAAGACTCAAAGATAATGTACCTAAACGGGATGCATAAAATGACTGAGCTCGATCATTATTTTCAGATAAGAATCTATGGAGTTAGAAATACATTAACACAATGACCTCCTATTTATTTGTTTTAATAATCTGAAGTGTACACTGTTAATGTATATTTTTTCTTATTTTATTAGTGTAAGAAGAACTTTTTTATATCAAGTTTATGGATTAAAACTACAACTGCCACCCACTTTACTGAACTACCTTAATCTCTAACTACAGTCTATGTATGTGTCCTTTTACCCACAGACAAGTGTCGTCCTCACCTATTATCAAAGAAACATCTCTTTGCAATAAAAAAAATTATAGAAACCACAACCAATCAAAAGGCATAATTGTGGAGCTCAGTTCCAACTGATACACCCACGACATAACTCATGCATATAAAACTCAGGGGTTATTGGAAAAGTTGGGGCAGAAGATTGTAAGAAGCCAAGGAACAGGGAGTTTGGTATGAAGTCTAATCTCCTATTAATGTCAGAAAGTGTACCCTTAAGTTCTCACCAATATGACTGTCCAAACATGAGCTGAATGAGGATGATGCCAATAGACATACTAAAGTGGACTCAGGGCAAGGGCAATCCAGAAGGCATCAACCAACCGGAAAGAATTTTTGGCAACTAAGGAATGCAGAGAGCTGTGGAAATAGTCTTCTTCAGGAAAGAGTACATCAATTAGTAATCTGATACCAAATAGTCAGTCCTGAATACATATATATGAGTAACAGTATACAGACTGAGGTCATATTTATATATTTCTGAATGTATTTACCTATATATATAATATATGTATAGCAAAATTAATGAAAAATAGGTCATGAATTTTAGTAGAGTAAGCAAGGAATATGGGACAGTTTGATTAGAAGAAAAAGAAGGGGGAATTGTGTAATTTATTATAATCTCAAAATATAAAAGAAATTACTTTTAGAGTCTAATGTTCAATAAATTATAAACTATATATCCTATCACCTTCTGCACAGGCCAGCCAAAGGAATTTTTATTTTAATCATTTTTGTTAATGATGAAGGTCATGACACTGACTACATAAAGACAAGTCGATGGGCCACAAGAAGACAGAGGAATCCATTAGAATCAAGTGGAATAAAACACAAAGCTCCTTAATTCTAACACTTTCTCATCACTAGAGCTTTCTGTCTTTGAAATAAATGTTCCGTGTGTGTGTGTGTGTGTGTGTGTGTGTGTGTGTGTGTGTGTGTTTAATCATGAGGTTGACGTCAAGATTCACCCTTGATTAGTCTTCCACATAGAACAGTGGTTTCTCAATCAGATGCAGTAGTGGCTGATACAGCAATTTTTGCAGGGCAGCTTGGTCTGGGGATACCTGCCTGCAGACCTCCTGAGGCTAGAGTTATTTGTGGGCCACCACATTTGTCTGGCATATGTGTAGGTTCTAGGGATCTGAACTCTGACCCTTGTTATTTGTCATTTAACCCACTGAGAAATCTCAACAGCACTCAATCCTAAAAGCTTTTCAAATTCCCCAATCTTTTAGGAGACAATAGGAATAATTCCGTACCCTATGGAAAGGTGGAATTTGCCCACAGTGTTTTAATTCATTTAACAAAGGTTGGAGTTCATCAACAAATCATTTGAGAGAGAACACATTTAGTTCTTTAAAACTTCCATACATCTGATTTTTTTTAAATGGGAAATGTGAGCATGAGACAGTTTGACAAAATATTCTACACCAGCTACTTGTTGCACCAATGCTTCTTTGAGCAATCCCTCACTCACAGACATGTAAATAACATCGATGATATTATTGATTTACTAAACTTGATTCAGAAGAAATTTGTTGGTCTCTTATCAATGCTTTACCTGGAGGGAAAGGACATTTGTTTATATCTCCCTAGAAAAATTCATGCTACACAATTTGTACCTGAATGGAGACATACAAACTCATGAATTCGGAGAAAGTTGCATGACTCCCTACTTGGGTAAAAGCCATGTAACAAAGGCAAAGTTGCCAAAAGGAGAAGCACCCGTGGGATCAATTCAGTATGGCACCATTTCCCTGAGTGAAGTAGGATGGTAAGACTCCTTGCTGTAGTGGGAGCTGTGTGTCCCGTGCTATGGTATTAATTCATGCAATTAAGGATGAGACAGAATAGAGTGTCACCACAGTGAATCCCAGGATGGCTATTTTTCTGGATGTGGTGTGGAGAGGCATGATTCCTTGCTGAATGTGCTCTGTCATGTAATTATTTGGATGCCCCCCATATGATTGATTAATATAATTTCTGAAACAGGAAAATATAAGAAAGTATTATGAACAGTCTACAGAAGCAGTCACATGGCCTATACTATGGGCGGTGGTGTAGAGATGAGGCTGGAATTATAAGTGATTGTGAGCAAGGTGCTGCAATTGTAACTCTGATCCTCATGACTGAGCAGCAAGAACTTTAACTATCTGAGCAGTCTATCCAGGTTCAGTTTGATTTTTTTTTATGACAGCTGAAAGAGTACAAGGGAAAAACAGTACAAATTAGATTTACACTAAGGAGTCCTCCCTGAGATCCAAAAACATGCAATCTAAGGGAAAAGTCAGGCAACGAGGATGATCAGAATGAGGCAGAATGTTAAAAGACATCCTCAGGATTCACTCATTTTGAAGAAAGGAAAAAATCTATGGTTCAGCATGCAAACATAGTACTTAATAATTGCCCAATAAAAGAAGCTATATTAATAGGGAAATTCTGCCTGTAGACTACTTGAATGGAAAAACTGTCAGAAAAGAAATGAAACAATGCTTCACCGCCTTGCTCATAAGGCATTGGGATATGGGTACAGATATGGCCAATTTGATTGCCATGAAATTAAAGAAACCTAACAGTATATATAACTTTTTGAAAGAGGGATGCAGTACCTGAGGCATATGAAGGAAATTAATCACACACAGATTGGCCATAGGTTCCATTAAGTACATTTAGTTATTCCCAGCTAAGTTTTCCATAAATATCAAGCAGGAGGTGGGGAGAAAGTGGAGGAGACTGTTTGTTTATTAAGTTGTCATGAGTTTGACCCATAGTGTCTCTGTAGTGGTATTGTGTTCCCCCAAAATACTGTGCACTCTAATAAACTTATCTGGGGTCAGAGAACAGGACAGCCACAATATTAAACATGAGGATAGGCAGTGGTAGCACATGCCTTTAATCCTAGCATTCCAGAGACAGAAATCCCTCTGGATCTCTGTGAGTTCAAGGCCACATTGGAAATGGCCAGGCACGGTGACACACGCCTTTAATCCCAGAAAGCGAGCCTTTAATCCTAGGGAGTGGTGGTAGAAAGCAGAAAGGTATATAAGGCGTGAGGACCAGAAACTAGCAGCATTTGGCCTGGTTAAGCATTTGGCCTATTAAGCATTCAGGCTTTTGAGCAGCAGTTCAGCTGAGATCCATTCTGAATGAGGACTCAGAGGCCTCCAGTCTGAGGAAACAAGACCAGCTGAGGATCCGGCGAGGTGAGGTAGCTGTGGCTGATTCTGTCTCTCTGACCATCCAGCATTTCACCCCAATAACTGGCCCCGGGTTTGATTTTATTAATAAGAACTTTTAAGATTTCTGCTACATGTCTCCCATACCATGTCTCCTTCTTTGTCAACATGTAAAGTCAGGAATACTTAATATGCTATTTTATCCTGGAGATGAAGTTTATTTCACTGTGAACATGGAGAACAAACCTTGTGAAATTACACTCAGCATAATACAGCTGTTATCAAAGACCCTGGTGGACAAAATGATATTGGAACATCACTCAGGAGAAACTCATATGATCCTAACAATACGTTTTTCTTGTGATAATGTAGGGACCTATGTACTGAAGAGAAAGTACTGACTAAAAGCCATGTCTATGGTTGCAAAGAAAGAAGTGTGACATCAATGGAAGATGATAGTAATAAGTAACTTTTGCTTAATATTTGCTAGTCACCACATGAAGTTGGATAAGTCAATCATTACTATAACCTTCTGGTATAAATGCTAGTATTGCTTCCATTTATGGGTAAGAAAATTGAAGCACGATGTTCTCAACGAGGCAGAAAATGAGAAAATATTTTATTTTAATTGGTTTTTCACTGTAAGAAATTGCTGCATTGGACACAGTATATATAATTTTAAGAGGAAAAAATACTAAAATTTATTTTAGGTTTGCCTTATTACTACTGAAAGACAGCATTTTACAATTTTAATGTGGGGACATTATTTCCATTCCACTTTAAAATTTATACTTTGTATTACGATAGTGATAGTTACTCATCTAGGAAATATAGGAAGAATAAAAACACAAATAAGCAATGAAAAATATATATAGCTATATGTCATTTATAGACTCAGTCTACCACACTTTCAGTGTCTAAGGTTCATTCCATATGGGTCATAAAATTTCAGTGAATAAATTAGACCACTATTATTTATATTATTTTATATATATATAATATATAAAAAAATTATAATATTTTATTGTAAATAATATATACTCAGAATTCTTCTATGTTATTAAATATTATCTACAACCCCAGATAAGGGAAATCAGGCATCATATTCACTAAAGATCAATAAATTGAAGTTTATGATTTCCATATTTTTAAATTTTGTGAGTTTTAATGAATAACTCTGAGTGGACACTGTGTGTTGTTGTAAATATTTCCACACATCTCTAATTATTTCTAAGAATAATGCACATTTGGAATCTCTCATTTCTATAGCAAAATGACTAGCAACTTATTCATACTTAGATATCTATTTTAGTGTATTATACAATTGCAAGTTTACTTCAAGTCTTCTTTACAGTGTTTTCCTTTGTCTGTAAAACACATAAAGCTGTACTAGCAAAACTTACAGCCACTGGCACTTAAAAATCAAAGTTAATAATAGTTTCTCAACAATATTTCTATTAAGGGATTCAAATTCTCTTTCAATTCATTTTATCTAATTAATTTTATTATCTACTTATAAAATTAAGTTGGATGTAAAGTTTGGTCCAGAAGAAAATTGCACACCTTTACAGGCATGTAACAATCAAGAGTTATTGAATCCTAAAACTATGAATAGCATGAGAGTTTCCCTAAGAAACCATACAGATAAAAATTTGTACAGACCAAAATGGTTGAGCCTATTTTGATTTTTTTTTTCCCTGTCCTGATCCTATTTTGGTCAGAACTGCCAGAAGATATCATCTCCCCAAATCCAGAAATCAAAGCACACACTCTCAACCTAGCCCATACGTGGTTACTCTGACCTGCATCCTCAAGCCTTGTTAGCTTTGTCCATCTCTGAGACCTCAGTGGACATTTCTGTGGGCACACCCAAGTGTTGGGCAGGGCAGAGGGGCATATGGAAGCCCATGTCAGTCCACTCAGCTCTTCCTGGAAGTAAGATTCAATGCTCACCTGTTGTCTTCTTTCTTTAGGCTCTTTGAATGGGGAGTATTTTATCTGCCAATATTCTTTGAGTTCCATAAAAATTTCATTAAGTCAAAAAGTCATGCATTATTAATGTGTCTAACACACCTGTTTGAAAGTAAATATATAATATATTCTAATGTCACAGTCGCAGAAAACAAAGTATAAATGTCACTATTTTAATCAAATTACAAGATCAAAACAGAGACATGGTCATACAGTGTCTTCCAAGACTGATTATGCACTATTAAGAGATGTATCTATTTTATATATGTAAACCTCTACATATTTGTATGTGAACCACATGCATGCCTAGGATCCATGGAGGCCAGAGGTGCTGGATCTCCTAGAAATGGAGTTACCGCCATTGTGAGCGGCTTGGTAGGGATGCTGGAAACTGAAGCAGACTCCTTTGCAAGAGCAGCAAGTACTTTCTGCCACTCAACCATCACTCCAGCTCCGGATGCTCACATTTTAAAAATCCAGAGTAGTCACCAATCTGACTACAGGAGAAGGCCAGTTCAGGCACCCCCTCCACTATTGCTAGGACTCTTAGCTGGGGTCATCCTTGTGCATTCCTGGGAGATTCCCTGGCACCAGGTTTCTCCCTAACCCCAAAATGGCCCCCACTATCAAGATGTCTCTTTCATTACTCTCCCACACTTTGCTGCCCCTAACTTGACCAACCTGATCATTCATGTTCCTACCGTACCATTCCCCTGCACCTCCCCCCCCCCCTCCGGCTTTAACCAAGGGGATCTCATCTATGAAGGGGAACCCACAGAGACAGCTGACCTGAGCTCGTGGGAGCTCATGGACTCTGAACCAACAGCTAGGAAGCGTGCATGCGACAAACCTAGGCCATCTATCTGCATGTGGATGACAGTTGAGTATCTTGGTCTGTTTGTGAGGTCTGGTGCTTAGCTTTTGGGAACCTGTTCCCCATGCTGGGATGCCTCGCCCAGCCTTGATACAGGTTGGGGGGAGCTGGATTCTGCCTCAACTTGATATGCCATGATTTGTTGACTCCCATGGGAGGCCGGCCCCTTTCTGAATGGAGGAGGAGTGGATGGGTTGGGGGGCGTAGATGGGAGGTGGGAGGAGGGAACGGGATGAGAGGAGTCGGGGGAAACTGTGGTTAGTATGTAAAATAAATGAAAAATTTTAATTAAAAAATCCAATGTAGACGGATTTTATTCATGAAACTTAATATTAACTGAATGAAATCGGAATCATGAGAGGACTAAATGGCCAAACCAGGGTCGTGACTGGCCCCCCTGGCAGCCCGGACACGGACCAGGCCTTAGTTTCTGTTGGTTCACTACAACAGGCTCGAGCTGAGCAAGCAGTTCTCAGGAAAACCAAAATTTAGGGGCAACTAATCAACAGGCACCCTCCCCCACCCCTGCCCAGCCTCCTGCTGGCTCAGCAGGCTCCCCTTCTACTAGCTCAGTGGATGCCCTTCCCCCAGACTTCTGCTAGCTAAAGATAGCCTTTCTTACCCTCTTGTCAACAAGCCCCTAGACACTAGACCTCTCACAACCAATAGGCCACTAACCACTACAGCATCCCACCTATCAGCTCCCAGACTAATCTTATCTCCACCAATCAGCCCCTAACCACTAGACCCTCCCACCAATCAGACTAACCTTTCCTCCACCAATCAGTACCAGATTAATCCCTCCTCCCTGGAATTCCCCTAACTCCATTTAAAAGGAGCTTGTGACTTCCCTTCAGGTCGCTATTTACCACCCAAACATGCTGGAAATAAATAAAGACTGTTGATCTTTCTTGGGGGCTTCTCTCAGACCCTAACTAATCAAAATGAAGATGAACTGTAAATACACCTTTCTCTCCTGAAAATAAGTGCATCTTTCAAATGATAATACATACCTGAAATATTTTTAAGGAAAATAAAACCAGACTCAGACAAAGGATAAATTATTAGATACTTGATTTGTGGAGGGAGAAAATTCTCTTTTTAATTCATTACTCTTTGGATTGAGAAGAATCCTGTTTCCAAGAAAATGCATTTTAAAACCATCATTTGTACCTTGATCTGATTCAGATGACAAAATTCTGGTGTACCAACACAAGTAAATATGATAGTGCAGATTTTTGGGAGAAAGTATTATTCATCTGGAAGGGCTGTGAGTTTTCAAACGTATACTGGACGATGATGTAATAGTGCTTCCACAATCCTGTCTTTCCTTCCTCACCTCCCCACACACCTCTCCCCAACTTGGGTCGAACAATGACTATGGGTAGCCCTAGTGTACTTGAAAGTTGCTATGTAGACGAGGCTGACCTGAAGTTCCCAGAAATCTGCCTGCAGGGATTAAGACATGTCTAGCTGTTACACATTTTTTTTTTAACCATGTGACTATCACTGGCCAAAGAGACATGAGAAAGTGTGATAGAAGAAGAAACCTAGTCAGTTCTGACACATTGTGTATAGAACTTACGTAATGCTCCATTCTTGGCCCTCTGAGACAGGCCACCTTTCTGTGAGGAAGCACAGGACAGCTGTAAAGAGAAATCATGTGGAGAGGTATTGAGGTTCACAGTCAGTTGCTAAAGCCAAATCCTGAGATATATGTTTTCAATCAAACTATGGAAAAAAGCCCCTTCATGTTCAAGTTTTAACATCTGATATCCCCAACACGGACATGCTTAAATGTCTAACTGTAGAATCACCAAGTAAACTCATTTTGTTGGGACCAGAGACAGTTAAGACTGGATTTCATGTAGCTCAGGCTGGCCTTGAATTCACCACGTAAGCTAGGCTTATGCTGGACTTCTAATCCCACAGCAGTCACCTCCCACACCCTAGGACTGCCTGGTTTGTACAGCAGTTCCTAAGGCAGTTTATTGGGGGATTACTAGAACAATTGGTAACTGAAATGGCAGGATTTTCCAGGAGGGCATATACTAGTGAATGTCACTGACACAGCATATGGATCAGTAGTAGCAGAGGTTACAACAACAGAATCACCTAATTAGTGCATGCTATGACCTCAGCTGCCCCACAGGAGAAAGAAAAAAAATGGCCCCTTCCTCCTTTTAGGATAATTGGGTAATTGAGAGATATTCCAGGACTTTGAGGCATTGAACTGCTCATGCATATGTGACTGCCAAACCTTCCACATTATACTGTAAAAGCTCTTCACATTCTTACATGTTAAAATAACCTTTGCATCTAACTCTACACAGTGATATTATAAACTTGTTACAGAAGCCTGCTTTTTGTTACAAGCTTAAAGCACCTTAATGGGAAATCTGGCAAACACTAGGAGACAGCCTTATTCCTAAGAAATTGATTTAAAAAGAGACTAAGCAAGAAAGGGAATATTCTTGCATTTAATATCAGCAACAGCTCTATATAAAATTGTATTGTAAATCGTGTATTCTAAATTGAATCTAATTCTATCTTTGTAGGATAGCACTTAATCTGAAATATGGTATATCAAATAAACTTGGAGTTTTTGAAATTCTAAATATTTTCATCCCTTTTTTCTCCATTTACTAAAAATAGATTAGGAAGCTTTGTTGCATTGGATTTTTTTTGTCGTTGTCATTTGGGAAAGAACTTAAAGTTGAGTTGGTAAGGAGATGGGAGACATCTGGAAGGACTGGAGTGAAGGGAAGAATATGATCAAATATATTTAAATTTAAATTTGTTTTAAATAATAAAAATGTAATAAGAAAGAAAATAGATTTTTTTCATGTACATTATATTTTGATTATGGTTTCCTCACCCATAAGTCCATAAGTCCTCTGAGATCCTCCCTACATACCCTCCTATCTGAATCCACACCATATCTGTCTCTCCTTAGGAAATTAGCAAAATGAGCACATAAAGAATGATAATAAAATAAGAGAAGACAAAACAAACAAACAAGCAGAGGAAAAGGAACCAAAGAAAAAGTACAAGAAGCACATAGATGCAGAGTTAGAGAAGAAATCACAAAACAGGGCAATTTTTCTTGATAACAAACTACAATAAACTTGTGCCACTATGGATTCTGTCATTATTAGTTATTTTGCTTTTAAAGATCTGGTTCTTGTGGTTTAGTTAATAACAGATGGGATCAATTAGAAAACACTAAAAACCATACACTCCTGAGGACTTTACTATGCATATTTTAGTTTCTTTCCTTACTATTTAACATGCAAAGGAGGCTGAGCAGAATGCAAGAATGTAGCCTGTCTTCTGAGCCTCTAGAGTATCCCCAAAACTGCTGCAAAAATTAAATGGTTTAGAAGCAAACCAGTTGCTTTCAGGTAATTTTCTTGCAGAAGTTTTACCTAAAGGAGTAGTTAAAGATGGTAATACAACCGTGTTTCACTTTATGTTAAAGAGACTCCTTCGTTCAAGGACATCAATCCTCTTTGTAACATTAGAAGAAAACATTTTCTTTGTTCTTTATTATGGATTTATTCATTAGATCAATGAATTTAACATGTGGCTATGAAGTTGTAACAAGCATGAGAAACACCTCTTCCCCAATCCACAACTAAATTTTCCACTTTTCACTGTTCTTATGCAGATGTTGGCAAGCTCTCCAGTATGATGTTCTGTAAAGAACAAAGAAGAGTTGGAACACACGTTCAGAAGACCTAAGCTATACTCTCAACTCTACTGCTTCCATATTATCCCAACACTTAGCAACTTAAAGCCATGGTTGTATTTGTTCTTGCATCACTCACAAGCCATGCATTTGCTCAGATGATGGCCTAATGGGATCATTTCATGCTTTACCCCATCAATAGCTGTGAGCTGATGCTGTTTCCTATAACGCCTGCACATGGCCTTTGTAAGAGGCCTGGACTTCTTCACAGAACAGTGGCCCAGTTTCAAGTGCAATCATCATGCAGAATGAATGTCTCCATTTAAAAACGTAACTTCAAAAATCAAATAGCACTGTTTCTATTGGTGTGGATCTTCAAATGTTGTAGTAAAATAATAGGGGAGTAGAATCAGTTTCATACTGTGGGATGTCTTTCTGTACACCTTGAATATGTGTTGCTCTGATTGGTTGATAAGTAAAGCTGTTTGGCCATAGAGAGGCAGGATAAGATTAGGCAGTACATTTGTGCTGTGCATATCGTTCTGTATAAATAAAATGCTGATTGGCCAGTAGACAGGCAGGAAGTATAGGCAGAACAAGCAGAGAAGAGAATTGTGGGAACAGGAAGGCTAGAGAGGAGACGGCAGCCTGCAGTCCAGGGAGCAGCATGTAAAGGCTGCTTATAGAACAGGTAAAGCCATGAAACATGTGGCAATATATAGATTAACAGAAATGGGCTGAGTTTAAGTGAGTTTAGTAAATTAGTCAGTGGTAGGCCTGAGCTAATAGCTGAGCAGTTTAATTAATATAAGCTTCTGAGTGATTATTTTATAAGCAGTTGCAGGGTCCATAGGGCTGGACCGGACTGGAGAAAACTCCAACTACACATTTGAACAGAAGAGAGAGAAGAAGAAAGGAGAGTAGGAGAGATGCCAGCCGCTGTCCAAGGAGCAACAAGATTCCAACAGACTGGAAATGCCATGGCCACATGGCAACATATAGATAAATAGGAATGGATTAAATTAGGATGAAAGAGCTAGCTAGCAAGAAGCTGAGCCATTAGGCCATATGGTTTGTGATTAATATAAGCCTCTGAGTGATTATTCTATAAGCAGCTGCAGGATCACGGGGCTAAGTGGGGCCAAAGAAACTTCCAGGCACAGTTTCATCTTCAGGGAAGGACATGCCAGACAGGGTATTGTAGAGCTTTCGTCTGGGACAATGAAGTTTCCCTTAGTATATCTACTCTCTTGCTTGGGCCTCTCATCCCCACTGTGTTTTCATTCATTTCTCTACAAAGTAGAAACATTAACTGCTTCATATACTTCATTCTCTGGTTAGAAAGTCCAGCGACAGGTTATGGAATAGACTTTTAAAACTGCTTTTACTCACAGGGGCCCATGCAAACCATGTGTTGAATCATGTGTGGAAGTACAAGGGCCAAGATGAGCTGCCTCTGCCCCTCCTAGGATGGTCAGCTCTAACACTTGAGAAAGCTGGCCTTACCCCTCACCATGGACTACAGCCCTCACCAGAGATGGGTGGTCCCAGAAGTCTGAACTGACCAACTCAGCTACCACCCAAGCACAAATCCAGGGCTTGGAGTACTCACTGCCCAGCATCTACCTCATTTCTGACCTGCTGAAGCATGTGGAGGGACTGGCCCTGCAGAACCCTAGCTACAAGATCTCCCTGACTCAGGGCAACAGCATGATTTCAAGAGGAGTGAAGGTCCAACATTGATGGTGTACCAGAAGCCAGAGGCCTTGAACCTGACCAAAAACACCTTGCACAATGAACATTTGTAAGTAAAGCTGCGTGGACAAAAGGCTACTGTGTGATACAATCCAACTCACAATGCCACTGAGACAGATGAAGATATGATGGAAGGGGAAAGATGGAGGAGCAAAGTGTCTGTTTGTTGGCTTTTTTGTTTGTTTGTTTGTTTTTTGTTTGGTTTATTTTTATTTTTATTATTATTTTTTAAATTTTCCCTTGAGGAGATGATGCAAGAGTGAAGGGTAAATATGGAGAGACTTGGAAGTGAGTGGGATTGTGTTGCATGATGTGAAATTCCCAAAGAATCAATGAAAATTATGTGTAAATTTAAAAAAATTAATTTAATTTTTTTTTTTTAAAAAATATACCTGATCTTTGTGTGGAAAAACAAAGTATCTAAAAACAGAACAATAGCCAAGCATCTCAGCCTTCATTTGTGTCGATCTCCTATATTTAGTTGTACTTAGGCAGGTTAATAACTTATTGTATGTCTACAATACCATGATACCTTAACCCATTTTATTGTTCTTTAAGGCTGAAGACACAAAAATGTGAGTAAATTGAATAGTAGAAATCCCTTCCAGCCTTCTCTGCCATTCTCATTTCCAGGAAACCTGCTGAGATCTCTGCTGTGGGATGTTGTTCTGTATGGCAAATGTGTTGCTAATAAAACACTGATTGGCCAGTGGCTAGGCAGGAAGTATAGGCGG
>CABHPP010170357.1:0-18466 GCA_902168425.1 Peromyscus attwateri | reverse complement strand
GTGAAAGAGATTTATCCTGACCATGGGCCAGGCAGGAAAACTTAAGCCACAGGTCTCCCTTTCCTCTCTGACCCCATCCCCAATGGATCACAAAGACCTTCTCCTCCAACTTTCTTCTACCAACTCATTAAAGTATCCCAGCCTTCAGCACCAGCAGGCATTCCCTGTGAACATATTAGCTAAGCATTCTAGGAAAACAGGCAATACATACCCATTACACTCTGAAACTCCAAAAAGGAAACAGAAACCAAGGAGCAAAACACCTGTCCAAGAAAGACAAATACAAAAATCAGCAAAAAGAACTATAATCATCTCCAAACCAGATACTTAGACACCGAAGTAAAAACACAATCAATAGCAGTCAGGACAATGTGCCTCTACTAGAGCCCAGTTATCCTACCACAGCAGGCCATGCATATTCCATTAAAATCAACTATATGAAGATGGTAGAGGTCCTTAAAGAGGAAACGAATAAATCTCTTAAAAATATCCAGGAAAACACAAACAAGCATTTGAAGGAAATGAATAAAATTGTTTGAGACCTGAGAAAAGGAAATAGAAGCAATAAAGAAAACACAAACTGGGGGATTTCTGGAAATTCAAACTTAGGTATTTGAACAGGAACTACAGAGGTAAGCTTCATTACCAGAATACAAGAGATAGAAAAAAAATCTCAGGCATTGAAGATACAATAGAAGATATAGACACACTGATTTTAAAAAGTTAAATTTAAAAAATTCTTGACACAGAAATCCAGGAAATTGGGGACACTATAAAAAACCCAACCTAAGAATAGTAGGGAGTGATGAAGGAGAATTCCAGCTCAAAGGCCTGTAAAGTATTTTCAACAAAATCATAGAAGAAAAATTTCCTAACCTAAAGAAGGAGAGGCCTATGAAGGTACAAGCATCATACAGAACCAGAAAGACTGGAGCAGAAAGAAAATCACCTCACCACATAAATGATCAAAACATTAAACATACAGAGCAGAAGAAAGAATATTCAAAGCTTCAAGGATAAAAGACCAAGTAACATATAAAGGCAGACCTGTGAGAATTACACCTGACTTCTCAATGGAGTCTCTAAATGCCAGAGGGAGATGTGCTGCAGATTCTAAGAGACCATAGATGCCAGCCCAGACTACTATACACAGTAATACTTTCAATCACCATAAATGGGGACTATAAGATATTCCATGATTAACTCAAATTTAAACAATACCAATCTACAAATCCAGTCCTACAGAATGTGCTACAAGGAAAACTGCAACCTAAGAAGGCTAACTACACCTATGAAACACAGGAAATAAGTAATCTCACACCAGCAAAACAAAAAAAAAGGAAGCATATACACACATAGAACACACACACACACACACACACACACACACACACACACAGATACACACACTACCACCACTACCACCACCTAGAACAACAACAACAAAATCATAGGAAACAACAGTCATTGGTCATTAATATCTCTCAATATCAGTGGACTCAATTCCCTAATAAAAAGACACAAACTAGGCTGGGCGTTGGTGGCGCACGCCTTTAATCCCAGCACTCGGGAGGCAGAGGCAGGCGGATCTCTGTGAGTTCGAGGCCAGCCTGGTCTACCAAGTGAGCTCCAGGAAAGGCGCAAAGCTACACAGAAAAACCCTGTCTAAAAAAACAAAAAAAAAAAAAAAAAAAAAAAAAAAAAAAAAAAAAAAGACACAAACTAGCAGCATGAATTCAAAAACAATATCCATCTTTTTGCTGCATCCAAGAAACACACCTCAACTTCAAGAATATCCATTCCCTCAGGGTAAAGGGTTGAAAAAATATATTCCAAGCAAAAGGATCTAAGAAGCAAGCTGGTGTATATACCTAACAAAATAAACTTCAAACCAAAACTAATCAAAAGAGATGGGGAAGGCTATGACATACTCATCAAAGGAAAAGTTAACCAAGATGAAATTTTAATTCTTAACATCTATGCCTCAAACATAAAGGAGGTATCCAGGTCTGTAAAAGAAACACTGCTTCAGCTTAAATCACATACTGACCCTCATATACTGTTAGTGTGAGGCTTCAATACCTCACTCTCACCAATGGACAGGTCATCCAGACAAACATAAGCAAAGAAATAAACTTTATAAATCAAATTGATCTAACAGATATTTATAGAAAATTAAACACAAACACAAAAGAATATACTTTCTACTCTGCACCTCATGGAACTTTCTCCAAAATTGACCACATACAAAGCAAATCTCAACAAATACAAGAAAATTGAAATAACTCCCTGCATCCTATCAGACCACCATGGACGAAAGCTGTATATAAACAACAACACAATGGTTACAAACTCAACTCTCCACTGAATGAAAACTGGGTCAAGACAAGGACTTCCTAGAATTCAATGGAAGTGAATACATAGCATAAACAAAATTATTGGCCATAAAGAAAGCAGTGTTAAGAGGAAAGTTCACAGCACTAGGTGCCTACAATAAAAAAAAAAAAAGAAAGAAATGGAGAGATCTCATAGTAGCAACTTAACAGCACACCTGAAAGCTCTAGAACAAAAAAGAAATAATCATAGCCAAGAGGAGCAGACAGCAAGAAATAATAATCAAGCTGAGAGGTGAAATCAACAGAATAGAAACAAAGAGAACAATGCAAAGAATCAATGAAACAAAGAGTTGGTCCTCTGAGAAAATCAACAAGAATAGACAAAGCCTTATCCAGACAAACAAAAAGATGGAGAAAGAATATCTAAATTAAAAAGAATCAAAAATGAAACAGGGGACATAACAGACAACAAAGAAATCAGAAGAATTATAAGGACATCCTTTAAATTCCTCCTACTGGGTTGTTTTGTTAGCTTGATGTGAGGGTTTGTGCCTGGTCTTGTTATATCTTGTTGGGCGTGTTCAGCTGATGTTCATAGGAAGCTTGCCCTTTACATGGGGGAGTCAGAAGAGGTGGCTGAGAGAGGAGAAGCTGCAATCAGGTATTGTATGAGAGAAGAATAAATAAAAGTGAAATATAGAAAAAAATTGTATTGTATTGTATTCCCTCCAATAGGAAAATCTAAAAGAACTGGATAATTTTCTTGATAGATACCACTTACCACTTAAATCAAAGTCAGATAAACAATTTAGCTAAACCAGTAACCCCTAGTGAAATAGAAGCCATCATTAAAAGTCTCCAAATGAAAAAAGCTCAGAGCCAGATGGTTTTAGCACAAAATTCTGCCAGACTTTTAAAAGAAGTTTTAATATCAATACTTCTTAAATTAGTCCACAAAATGGAAACAGAAGGAACATTGCCCAATTCATTTTATGAGGCCATAGTCACCCTAATATCCAAAAGCACACAAAGACTCAACAAAGAAAGAGAATTACAGACCAATTTCCCTTATGAACATAGATGCAAGAATACTAAATAAAATACTTGTAAATTGAGTCCATCAAAAGATCACTCACCGTGATTAAGTGGGTTTCATCCCAGAGATGCAGGGATGTTTTAACATACAAAAATCAGTCAATGTAATCCACCATATTAAAACAAAGGGAAAGACAAAAAACAAAGGATCATCTCATTAGATGCTGAAAAGGCCTTCAATAAAGTCAAATCCCCCCCACGATAAAAGTCTTGGAGAGACTGGGGATGTATGGGATATACTCAAACAAAATAAAGGCAATTTACAGCAAGGCTATATTCAACATCAAATTAAATGGAAAGAAACTCAAAGCAATTCCACTAAAATAGGAACAAGACAAGGCTTACCACTCTCTCCACATCTATGCAATATAGTACCAGCTACAGTCATACAGTTCTAGCTAGAACAATCAGAAAACTAAAGGTTCTCAAGGAGATACAAATTGGAAAGGAAGAAATTAAAATATTATTATTTGCGGAGGATATGATAGTTTATATAAAGTGACTATAAAAATTCCACTGGAGAACTCCTAAAGCTGACAAATGCTTTCAGTGAAATAGATGGATACAAAATTAACCAAAAAAAAAAAAAATTAGTAACCCTTCTGTATGCAAATGACAAACAGGCTGAGAAAGAAATCAGGCACACAACCCTTCATTGATTGCATCAAATAATATAAAATAGGTTGGCATAACTCTAAGCAAGCAAGTGAAGGTCGTGTCTGATAGAATCTTCAATTTTTTTAAAGAAATAAATCGAAGAAGATAAAAGAAGATGGAACAATCCCATATTCATGGATCGGTAGGATTAACATAGTGAAAATGGGCATCCTACCAAGAGCAATCTACAGATTCAAGGCACTCCACATCAAAATTTCAACATAATTCTTGACAGACCTTGAAAGTACAACACTCAACTTCGCAGGAAAAAACAGAAAACCCAAGATATCCTGAATAATAAAAAGAACTGCTGGGGGTAACACCATCCCTGATTTCAAGGTGTGCTACAGAGCTACAGTAATAAAAGCCATATGGTATTGGCATAAAAAATAGACAGGCTGATCAATGGGATCAAACTGAAGACCCAGACAAAAGTCCAAACACCCATAGACACTGATTTTTTGATAAGAATCCAGAAATATGCACTGGGAAAAAAAAAGACAGGCAAACGGTGCTGATCATACTGGATGCCTGCATGTAGCACAATGCAAGAAGATCTATATTTCTCACCCAGTGCACAACTCAAGTCCAAGTGGATCAAAGATTTAAGAATAAAACCAGATACACTGAACCTGACAGAAGAAAAACTGGGGAATAGCCTTGAATGCATTGGCACAAGAGAGGACTTTATGAAGACAACAACACCAATGGCAGAGACAGTAAGATCAACAATTAATAAATGGAACCTCGTGAAATTGAGAAGATCCTGTAGGGCAAAGGACATTATCAATCGGACAGAGCAGCAGCCTACAGAATGGGAAATATTTTTTTTTTTTACCAACTCCACATCTGATAGAGAACTAATATTCAAAATATGTAAGGAACTCAAGAAACTGGATATAAAAAAAATAATCCAAGAAAATTGGGTATGTTTAAAGTCCATGGTGATCTTGAGTATATCCAAATACAAAGAATTAAAGAGGCCTTGAGAACAACGTGCTAACACTAAATGTGAGCATGAACAAGGATGGAAGGTAGCGATATGGTTAGTCAGCAAATATTAGATACAAAATTACTGAATGCATTAACTGTCCAACTTTTATACCTTCTTTCTAAAACCGACTAGAGACTATATAAATAAGGCCCTAAAGGAATTGTGATGTGGAGTTTATATCACAACAAATTAGGTAGGAACATTATAAGAGAGTGTTGTGGGCAAAATTCTGTCCAACCTCAACTCATGGGGAAATTCTAAACTCTAACTCCCTAGAAACTACCTCTACCTGGATGTGGGATGACTCATCCCTAACGGGCTTGAGGGCCAGGCGGCCCAAACAGGTAAAAAAAATACTTTCTGAGAGCCAACCTGGGTCTGCCTGATGGTCTTAGCAACAGCAGCTGAAACATGATCTGGAGATGACCTGGACCAATGAGAGGCAGCCATGTCACACCAGCAGATGCATATTCATCAGACCTCCCCCAAGGGTGGGGTGGAGGGTATATAAGGCTTGCCTCTTCCTAAATAAACTGAGCTTGTTGTTTCGACATTCTCCCAGAGTCTGTGTGGTTTGACTCTGCGCCTACTTGGCCCCAGCCCCCAAAGGGAACAACAGCAAGGATCCTGCTACACCTGGATATAAGGTCTTTTTAGATATTTTCTTTAGGGGATTATAATATAATTACAGTATTTATCCCTTCCCTGTCTTTATTCCAAGCCCTCCCATATAACCCCTCTTTGCTCTTTTTTCCAAATTATGGCCTCTTTTTTATTAATTGTCATTGTTTGCATATATTGTATATATACATATTTATATACATACATATATATTCCTAAATATACCTGGATTAGTCTGTATAATGATACTTGTAAATATGTTTTCAGGGGTGATCATTCAGTATTGGATACCCAATTGGTGTGCTCTTCCCTGGTGAAGACTATTTTTTCCTCCTCTGAGCATTCCTTAGTTGCCTGTAGTTTTTTGTATAGGGTTGAGACCTCCTGGGTTTCCCTATGACCACATTGTCTTGTCTATTGTTGTTGTTCTTGTTCAGTTTATGTTTAAGCAGTGATATTGGTGAAAGGTCAGAGAACAATCATATGAAATCTCTAAGTTGAGCCTTCATCCAATATGACTTATGTTCGTATAAAAGGAAACTTGGATACACACATAAGTGGCACAAAGAAAGAACAACATAAAGACAGATATGATTTTCCACAAGCCAACAGAGATGACCTCAGAAAACTCAACCTTGCTTACCACTTGATTTCAGATTTCTAGTTTTCAATGAAATAAAGGTACGAAAACAAATTTCCTGTCTTTAAGCTGCTTCTTCTGTAGTGCCTTGTGAAACACATGTGCATATGTGAGAGGACAGAGCGGGGAGCAAGAGAGAAGGGGGAGGGGGAACTTAGTTCTTCAGTGTCATTCTGCATCATCATCCCTGCCTTCCTGACAAGATGGCTTGCATTTCTGACCAGATCATTTTGGAATCCTGATATAAAAGTTCTTCTTACATTATATTAGGATGAGTCATTAGCTGTCTCTGTTTCTTGGATTTTTTTTTGTAATAATCCTTATTTTTCCTCAGAGAGATGAACAGTAAACTCTGCTGTTTAGTCTAGCCAGAGGCTTACTTTCTTAGATCAACTCATATGGCAACACATAGAAATATGTTTTTAGATATAATGAAATTATTCAAGGCCACTATCCAATCCTATGTCAGTCAGTCAGTTTGTCAGGCATGAATTAATTGATTGGAATATCATATTAGTTCATAAAGAGAACCTATAAAATTAGTCATATATGATTAATCTCCTCTTCTTGATAAACTCCACTTCTTTCTAATAAGCCATGCTCTACATATCCCAAACTTTTGTCAGATTGGCAAGTTTCAGTAGTAAAAAATATTATAGGTCTATATTTTTTTTGAAAGATATAGATTTAACATGGGGATGAAACAGGCCAACACAGGAGCATTGAAAATTCAAGAGATGAAACTCCAGAGAAGCCTACCCATTCCCTAATCTATTTTTTTCTCACTGTGGGAGGAAAATCAATTCAATAGCCCTGGGCTCCACACCAAGAAAAGATTGTATGAGAAGCACTGGCAGGCTGTGAAGAGAAAGTTTAAACTCTTTAAAAGCAAATAAGCAGTGAACCTGGATCCTGAAATAGAAGACAGAATTCTGAATTCATGGATAACTCACATCTAATTATACCTCTAACTACATCTGAGATAAATGACCTAGTCTTCGTGGAAGAAGGTATATGATATACTGAAGAAGGTGCCATATGTTTTATGAAGGTCACAAAAGTAGATCCAAACTCTGAAACAGAAAGACAGTCTGTTTAATACAACATGTTAATAAAATTTTTGATAAGCCATCGAAATACTGTCCCAAGATTAAGTTTTCCTCTCTGATATTTCATCTCTACTCCGTATAATGCATCAGTGTTATTTTCTAGCAAGGCCTAAACTCTTGGCTTGAAAATGCTTAGCAGCCCCAAACTATCCAGGTTCTATGTTTTCTAAGCTAAAAGAAAGAGGAACAGTGTCTTTTCCCAGACTCCCCCTGCCATAAAGTGCCTTTCATTTCGTTGGTCCAGAATATGCTATAGGTTTGTCTAAAAACAAAGACCTCTAGACAGAAGAGTGTGATGTACTGACTCACCTGATGTAGGAAATATGGGTGTTTCTGGGTCTTGAGGACAAATCATCTTATCAAAAATGCATGGTATCAAAAGGAGAGTGACAATTTT
Organism: Peromyscus attwateri; assembly: GCA_902168425.1. Classification (NCBI taxonomy): domain Eukaryota; kingdom Metazoa; phylum Chordata; class Mammalia; order Rodentia; family Cricetidae; genus Peromyscus; species Peromyscus attwateri. The sequence continues at coordinate 10,617 of CABHPP010170357.1, read as the reverse complement.
TAAGACCACTTTTTTCCTAAGAAGAAGAAAAATAGACCATTAGTACAAACGCATTAATATGCAATTTGTAACCTGAAAGATATAACTTCTGGAAATCAATTTTTATAACATGGGATAATTTTTATAACACATTCATGAATGAAAACTTATTAAACTATAGCTCCAGGTAATATAGCCATGTCCTAAAAACTATCTTAAAATCACAGCTTTGAATCTATAAATTCATCACAGAAAAGGAATACAATAACTTTAGAGGAGTCTTTTTCTATGTGATAAAACATCTTTAATGGAGAAAATAAAATCCAAAATCCTGTGAAACTGTTTCACTTTTCCAATGACTGATTTATTATTAGAATTATTTAAAATATATAACTGTATTACATAAAAGGAATTGTTTTTATTTTACCAGCATCATGGTTGTGCTTAATGTTCACCACAGTAAAAAATTATAAACATAATTCTAAATATAAATGTATAGAATGTATTTTATCATATGCTAAAACAAAATAAAAAATGAAAACACATGGCCTCCTGAGGTCACAAATAAGCTCCATTCCAACAGTACCATTCTTATACTTGCTTTAAGGTAGATTACCTTTAAACTAGATGAAGAATAAAATGAGCTTTTCTGTGTGTGTACAATATGAAAATTTTAACTCATAAAATGAGCAAGAATTCGGAGCACTTCTTTTCAATAACTTGAACTTCATTTAATTAAACAAATATTTATACTAAGTAGATATAACAGAAAGAATTTTACAGAAAAATAGTTCATATTGCCAGGATGGTACAGGGTTTATGACCAAGTTACATTTATTTAATTCAAGAGAACATTGAAAGTGAATTTACTTTAATTCCTTGATGACTTGATTAACAATGTTTTTCCTCAGGTGATATTTTCCAAACCAAAACTTAGTTACTTCAATACTAAAGCAAATTCTCTTCATTCAGTTACCTGTATGCTTGTGGCTTAGGAAATATTTGCTCTCTGTAGACATTTTATTTTGTTAATAACTAAGCTATCTAGCTTTATTTTGATGTTGAGATACATGGTACACTTCTCTAGCCTATATTTTCATTCTGTTATCCATAGTTTCTTAAAATAAAAAGTAAAACATCCAGAAATCTAAAAGCTGAGATTTTTACATGCAGTTTTCTCTACCTTTTAATATAGTGACATAGATTAACTGCCAAATGTATATTTGTATGTTTCTTTTGCATAGCAAGATGTTAAATTTTACTTCTTCAACAACTTTCCTTTTGGTTTTAAATTGAGTCAATGGGAGGGGGTTTGCATATGATTCAGAATATATCACAGAATGAGTTTCACTATCACTTTCCTGGGAAAACAGCTCCCAGATAAGCATTTGAGCTATTTTCTATCAGATCACTTAACCACATTTATGTAATAAATAACTACTTTGAATCTTGTTTCAGTTTTGTTAAGATGTGTTGGAGAAACTATTATCATTAGCACCTTAAAATAGGGATAGTTTAATTAATTAGTTATGGGAGGGGGAGAAGTTTTCTTTTCTTAATTATTCTGAGCCAACATGCATGTACAACAACCTTCTTTTAAGTTTAATTACTTGAATTATTTAAACCAAATTAGCCAATAAACTTGACTCAGGATCATCCATCACTTATTTTTTTATGCAAAGCAGTTGTGTTCAATGATAGGAAAGTATACAGCATCTTTATTCCGGTTCTCTGAGTCTTAATGTTCATTTTCTACCTGGTTCACTGGTTGTTGAGTAGCTACATCTTCTGATTCTAAACAGTCCCGCTCACAGAGAAGAGAGAAGTAAATGAAACATCCAAGACCCAGTAAACAAGTGAAAGTTATAAAGCTTCCAAACTCCTGAATATTGCAATATTCCCAAGATGCCTTCCCCAGGTTTGCAGCAACAGTTACAACTGCAGGTGAGACTCTGCTGTTGATGAACTGTCTGTTTGTAATGCATAGTGCATCAGTGGTGCAGTTATTGTGGCTGTCCTCCACAGCGCAGTTGCCTTTCCAATAATGCAGCTACCTTTGAGTCATCCACATCCCTGTAACCTAACCCTTGATTCAAGCTCTTTGTGTAAGCAACCCCAATAAATCCACTGCTATGCTAAGCTAGATTTGGATGATCTTGTTCTTTGGTCTGTCATCAGTGCCCTATCTAAATGAACATACATTTAGACATGTTAACATATACCTATTAAAAATAACAAAACACTGGTCATCAGAACTCATGACACAAGTGACAAAATCCAATTTTGCTTTTTTATATAGAACAAGAATCCACTAACTTTTCTATCTGGAAAAAATCTAGATGTGTATAATAGAGTCACACTGTATCCAGAAACAGGTTCTATTACACTGTCTTGATCCACCATTAGTGTTTTTCTCTCCTACATCATTTTTTATTTTCAATTTCAATCCTCATAGTGTCAAAGAACATCACTAGTTGTTCCAGGCCCACACCATTCTTACAATGCAAGCAAAAAGAAGTCATTAAGATGAGTCCAACTGGTTTCACTGTTATTATATGTATTTCTAAACCATGCTGTTAGGTGAAGGTAGATGATGAATCATGGTAGTTTGGTAAAAGGAAATGATGTGAGACATAAACCCAAAAGGAAAATGGACAACTGCAAAAGTTCGAAATGATAGTTCCCCAATGGAAAGACTGGATTGGTTCATAGACACAGATGTTCTTGTGCTAACCTTGAGCAAGTTCTTTAATCATTTTAAGAACTGAACTTTATAGCCTTATAACTTTTGCAGTTTTGAAAAGATTGGAGGCAATCCATCTTTAGTTAAGTGGGTTTTGTTTGTTTGTTTTTTGTTTTTGTTTTGGCTTTGCTTTTATTTATTTAATAAAATTTTTTTCTTTCATTTTATACACCAATCAAAGATCCCCCTCTTCCTTCCTCCCACCCCCCCAGCTTCCCCCTCCAAACCCAACCCCCACTTCCCCATACACAAGAAGGCAAGGCCTCCCATGGGGAGGCATATCCCATAGAGGAAGTCCAAGTCCTTCTCCCTGCTCAAGGCTGCAGGAGGTGTCCCATCATAGGTAGTGGACTCCAAAAAGCCCCCTCATGCACCAGGGATGGATCCTGATCCTACTGCCAGGGGTCCCCCCAAGTTTTTTTTAATGTTTAAGAATTTTTAAAAAAAGAACCTTTAGAACATTATTTATAATTTAGTAGACTGAATGCAGTCATAAACAGGGAAAGCAGAAGGTGAATTGCATAGGGAGAAAAAAAACAGTGGTGACATTGTCCCTTCAAAAGAATCCTGACCTTGACCTGTTTCGAAAAACAAAAAAAAAAAAAAAAAAGAATCCTAACCTTGAACTTATCAAAGAAGTAGAGTAGAGCTGAGACAGTGAATTGACAGCTGTCTAGACACAAGCCATGCCCTGGCTCTTGTGTCTTTCCCAGACGTTTACCTCTGAGTGTATTTAAACTGAGTAACTTCTCTGAGTTAAAGAATAGTATCATCTAAGAACTACAAGGAATCACTGAGATAAAAATCAGAGCATGTCATTCATGCCTTACAACACAATTTTTGCAATTTCATATTTGGGTGTGTGACACAATAAAAGTTAGCTCTGCACTATACAATCTACAGAGAAGGTTGTAAGATCAGGAACCAGTGCTGACTGATCTTTTAAACAGTCACAAATTCAAGAAAAAAAAAAACATAGGAACAACATAATGGTATATATGCATCCACAAATACATCCCTTTAAAACCATCAATCCTGCAAAATATGTTCAAAGTATTAAAGATAACTAAATAGAGGACGAAAATGAGAACCATAAAGATAAAAATATAATTAAAATTAAAACTGTAAAAATTAGACAATTGAAGAAAAATAAATAATTTCCAAAAATCAAGCATCCTTAGAAAATTTGAGGCCAGACTATTTTACTTTCATAAAAAAGAAGTAGTTCCATTAAAAAATAATTTAGGAATAAAGAGATACAAAAGAAGAGAATAAACACAGTGGGGAATGTATACTTTAAGAATTGAAGAAAATATCCCAGATTTAAGAGCATCACACATATATTTTTCTTCTCAATGTTCTTCAATACTGTATTATATATAACATTTATGTTGTATTATATGTGGGTAAACAAATAATAAAGTAAAATATGCATACCCATATTACAAATGCACTTTTTCACTTTTTTATGGCTCTACTAAAATAAAATATAGCAACGACCAATTTAGTACCAAACAGAATGAATAAAAGGTAACTCATTAGGAAATACCAGCTTATAAAGGGAAAGAGTAGCCTTATCCTTCTTGATGGAATGTCAAATAATTGAGGAAATGTCTTAATGCTCAGAAGAAAAAGCATAGGATGACAATTGTGCACAAAATTTGCACCAGTCAAAATGGTCAACACCAATAAAGCAAATAATGGCTCATGCTAGCAAGTATTCTGTGTAAGAGGAGCACTCACTCATTGCCAGTGGAAGTGCAAATTTGTACAGCCACGATGTAAAATCAACAGAAAAGAAGGAGGAAGGATAGTAAGATCTAGAAGGGGTGGAAGACACCAAGAAAATAAGGTCTTCAAAACATAGGAGAAATGATGCATCTAAGAACTCACAGGGACTGTGGCAGTATGTACAGGGTCCACACAGGTCTGAGCCAGATGGAGTTCTAGTACTGAAAGAGGGAAGTGGACACATTCCCTCACCCCTAACCCAAATGCTATCTCAAATCTTGCAAATGAAAATTAGTTTTCTCCAATGGAATCTCACTGGGTTTACAAACCATACTTAAGGGCAGGCCCCATGCCTAGCAATAGATAGCCAACACAAAATAAACTCAAAGGTATTTTTGTATTTGTTTTTTTTTCTCATATTGCTTTGTCTAGAATTTTTTTTAATCATACAAGTCTTTTGCTTTTGTATTATGGCTTCTGATTTTGTTTTATGGGTCTTGTGTGTGTACAACTTTGTGAGTCTCTATGTCTGTATGTGTTATTTGTGCTTTTTCTTTGGCTCTTTCTTTTCTGTTTGTGTGATGTTTTGTCTCATTCTGGTTTATTTATTATTATTATTTTATTATTATTATTATTATTATTATTTAATATCCCTGTTTGTTTTCTAATGAGAGAAGGAAATGGTGTGACATTGGGTGGGTGAGAGGTGGGGAGGGAAGTTGAAGATGGGTAAGTCATAAGCAGAAGATATTGCATTAAAATAGTCTGTTTTCAAAAAAAGGGTGATTTAAAGGGATAAAAGTGGTGTATACATAATTAAATTCAGAGCTGTCCAAGAGCTGATATTGCCAATATATGTTAAATGCGGTTTTTACTCATTTACAAAAGTATGATGAAGGATGGAGAGGAAATGGATGAGAAAGAAGAAAGTAACAGAAATAAGTAAGAAAAAAAGAAAGAAGAATGAAGAGGAAGTTCTTCCAGAAAATGTCTTAAAAATGATGGACCCAGGAATGAAATGACAAAACTGTGTCATGATTCCAATGACAATGTGATATAGGTGGAAAATCTGTATTATTTTGGTGCAAGAATATTCTCTATCAAAGAGAAATTCTGAAGCTAATGAATTTTGTCTATATTGTCTAAGATTCAGGGTGGAAGATGAAGAGAGCCGATTGGATCTTCACTGAACATATATAGTTTTCAATTTTTTTATCAGCACTGTATTTACATACCACTTATATTGTAGTAGGTGTTGTAAAAAATAAGTAAAAATGCAAACTGATAATAGTAGAAATGAGTTTTATTCTGTTTTTACCTTTGAGGAATATGTTAAAATAAAAGTTAAAGATTAATTTATAATTTTATAAAACATATTACCCTTGAACATGTAAAATATAGGACCATTTGTAAGTATTTTGAATGCAGTGATGGGCAGGAGACTAGAAATATGCCTAAGGATTCTACCCTTCACATGGATATGTCAAAATATAACTTCAAAGAACTAAGGACAACATATGGACTTTTAAGTATTTAAATTTACATGAATGGCAGTATCAGTTGTGGAACATTTGGTTGTCCACTTGAGACCTTCTTTTAGGGTCCTTTGTATATTTCTGAGATGACTGAGCATCTATATTTCCCGGACTTCTTTTCATGTGTGGTTCCATGTCTGAACTGTGCAGCTCATGAGAGATGGGACTCTAGCATTCTCTGGTACAGTTATGGTCTGATGCACTTTCAAGTATTAAACTTCCAAATTTCTGTCAACACAAGACAGAAATTGTACTACTAGATACTAACTCAGTAAATAAAAGCTTCTTAATGGTTCTTGAAAATGCCAACAGTCTTCCTGGAAAAGTCTTCAAATCTATCAAGTTTATTTCTGAAGGCTGAGATAATTATTTTTCCTGACTTTCTTAATCCTAACCACAAACCTCCCCCAAACTGTGCAAGCCTTTAAATAGTATGCTAAATGTTGTCTTCTAGAATATGAAATGAACTTTATTTTTAAAAAAATCATTATTAAGCCAGGCAGTTGTGGGTCACGTCTGTAATCCCACCACTCCTGAGGCAGAGGCAGGTCTCTATGAGTTCGAGGTCAGTGTGACCTAGTGAGTTCCAGGATGGCCAGAGCTGTTACAGAGAGAAACCCAGTCATGAAGAAAAACAAAGCCAAAAAAAAAGGAAAGAGAAATCAGAATTAATAGAAGGAATAATTGGTTGACAGAATGAGAGATCGAATTTGAATGTCTTGTAGAGTAACATTTACAGCAGATAAAACAACATTTACAGCAGATAAAACAAAATATCCTTGGGGCTAGAGTAGAGAAACCTTGACTATTATGGAACACTCAAATTATTCCATAATAAATCTATTTTTAATTTTTCATTTTTCAAATAGATACATGAAATCATAAAGAACATACATTTAATGGATAGTGTCTTGATATATGTAAACATATTGCAATGTTTATAAGCAGTTGTATCTCCTCAAAATTTTATCATTTTCTTGGTGAAAATATTCAAAATTTTCTCCTGGTTTAGAAATATAGAGTACATTATTTATTCCTAGAGTTTCCCTACTGTTCAACAGTATACCATAATTTCTTGCTCTTAAACAGCACGTACAGTATCTTTTGTTAAATGTTTCCTCTTCCCTTCTTCCTCCCTACCAGTCTCTGGTAGAGACCATTGCACACTCAATTTCTGAGGTAATTTTATTTGATTCCAAATAGGAATGAGATCATATGCCTGGATTATTTCATATAACATAATGATCTCATTTTCATATATACTGTCACAAAGGGCATAACTTCATTTCCTATTGGTGGTTAGTATTACATTCTCTCTCTCTCTCTCTCTCTCTCTCTCTCTCTCTCTCTGTGTGTGTGTGTGTGTGTGTGTGTGTGTGTGTGTGTGTCTAGTTTGACTTCCATTTTTCACATTTCATTTTTCTAGTATTTCTTAATTATTACACCATTGTCTTAGTGCCACTCCCTACTACTCCTGTAAAAGTGACCACAAGCATAGTGACTTACAGCACACGTTCATTAGCTTACAGCTCCAGATGCAAGAGGCCAAAAATAGGCCTTACTCGCCTGACACAAAACATACCAACATCAAGAAGGTTATTTTCATAGGGCAGTGCTTACCCATTGTTCTCCCAATGTGTTGACCCAAAGGTGATTTCCCCAAATATGGGACACTCGATGGTATAGTTTATGGGGTTAAGGGGCTACATTCCCTCTCCATCAATTAAAAACAAGCAAACAAACAAAAGAACATTCAGCTCAAACTCCACCAAGAGTCTGGTAAGGCTGGACTCTGGGGTGGCGTGTTTTCCTTTCTTTCTCCACATGGTAGAGGCTGCCTGCCCACTTTGGTTTGTGGTAACTTCCTTCATCATCCAAACCAGCAGACAGAATTGCCAAAAACTGTTTTGGACTCTGACATCCACACTCACTTGCTTTTTTTTTTTTTTATAGGACCCTAGTGATTATACTGACTGACCTCAACAGGATACCCAAGACAACCTCTCATTTTAAAGTCAGCCAATGAGCAAAGCTAAATCCATTTGGAATTTTGTGTCTCTTTGTCATGTAATATGATATATTCACAGATTCCGAGGTTTAAAATCTGTACACGTTTTATATTGGGTATTACTCTGCCTACCATAGCGATTTTCAATTCTACATGGCATGAAAGTTGGCACAAGTTTCACTTATGGCACTGTGTACTACTTCTCTCAATTATAAAATTTAATGCAAAATATTTTTACTTTACTATTTATATACTTTTATCTGGATATTTTAAATTATTGAGTCCAAGGTAAAAATCTAAGTATTTGCAGTTTTGCATTTGAACTCTAGGTAATAAGGATCTGGATCATGCATTATTCAAGTTTTTAATTTCAACATCTGATGCATAGTAATTAATTATTCAGTTGTTTTTTTCTATACCTAAACACACACACACACACACACACACACACACACACACACACACATACATACACATGAACATACACATACATGCTCACACACACATGCATACACACACACACACACACACACACACACACACAACTCTTAGGAAGACTTAACATGATGCCTTTCTACATTTTAAAAGATTTGTTTCATAGAGAGGGGAAAGGAAGATAATTTTTCTGTGTAGAATACCTTAAGGCCATGGACACATCCACACTTCTTTGGGAGATCTGCTAATGTCTTACGAAAACCATTTCCATTCTTAAAACATTTTAGTACAAAAAAATACACTTGGATGGGGACAGAAAGGACATACGACAATTGGAAAAAAATGAATGAATGAGAGAAGGATGATGCAACGTAGTTCAAACTTGCCTTAATAGCTACTGAGAAAATATTTCACAGGGCTTGGATTTTGCATACAGTGCCAGCAATCAAGGGCAGAAAACTTAATTGGAGACAGATCATAGTCCTTTGTTGTCTACTTAATCACAGATTTTTATTTTTCTACACATGTGATACCAATCCATATCTGATATAATAAAATCAGAATTGATCAAAGTAACATTTACTGATGTGTGCATACATTCATTTTTTTATTCATTCCATTATGTATTAATGCATACTGCTATTATTGAGAATAATGAGCAAGAAATTGAGTTGAAAGTATCAATATTTTTATTCACAGTCTTGAAAATTTCAATTTCAGCATAAATATATGGTATAAAATATAGGACTCTGAGTTTAAAGAAGCTACATTTTTCTTGGTGATAAACATTTTCCAAATGGGGTCTTTAAAAGATAGCTAGGAAAAAAAAATGAAAAACATCACACATGAATATAACCAGAAATTATGTGGATTTTAAAAATATAAAACAGAGAAACAGAACACAATTTTATTTAAATTTGTGCTTTACAAAAAGAACATGAAACTTGCATCTTACTGGATCAATTTTGTTAGTACACAGGAACTGTAAAACAAAACCCATATGAAGGTAAGTTTTCTTTTATGATCATTTTCATTAAAGAGATATTTTTTTATATTTTTCTTTATTTTCAATTTTTACATTCCTGTGTTTTGTCTATGTTTTCTGTACAGCTGTATATTATTTGAATCTTAGATGGTTTTTAAATTAAAAAAACCCAGAGCCAGATATCAGGGTGAAAGCTGAAAGATCAGAGAAGCAGAACAGCCAGCCACTAGTTCTTACCTCTATGAAATCCCCAGTCTAAAGAGAGAGAGTTCCTGTTTCCTCACGCCTTATATACCTTTCTCTGCCCTGTCATATTACCTCCTGGGATTAAAGGCATGTGTGCTTCCCAAGCAAAGGCACGAGATCTCAAGTGCTGGGATTAAAGGTGTATGCCACCACTGCCTGGCCTCTATGTCTAATCTAGTGGCTGGCTCTGTCCTCTCATCTTCAGGCAAGTTTATTAGTATACACACTATATCACTCAAGCTATACTTTAGTTAACTTTGGAAGTATCTTTCCATAGTTAACTTGTAAATATTAATTCCTTCCTTAATTCAGTGGCATAATTGCAAAATAGTTTTTTTTAAGATTTAATTTTATTTTGTGTGCGAAAGTATTTCACATGAGTACTCTATACATGTAGTGCATAAGGTGGCCGTAAGACAGCAATTGTATTGCCTGAAACTGCAATTACAGAAGGTTTGTAAACCACATATGGTGCTTGGAACTGAACCTGAATTATCTCCAAGGGCAGCGAGTACTCAAAACTACTAGGCCATCTCTCCACATCCTTAAAAATAATTTTTATTAAAATATGTTTAACATGAAATATATGCCATCCTTATAGTGTGACTACGTGGATAATGGAATTTTCTTGTTTTTAGATGTTTAACTTGAGTTGGAAAGTCAGGAAAAGCAATCAGAATGTTCTCATTTAATTGACATTTGGGTATCTGTGCAATCCATTCTAATAGATCTTCGAGATGAGATGAGCATTATTATTTCACTCCTCTCAAAAGAATCAGCGGAGTAGAGTGCAGGACACACACGAAACATGCAGTCACACTTATGCTCTCTTTTTCTTTGTGTAAATTCTTTTTGTTCCCATTCCAATTCATTGTGTATGCTGTCAGGACAGATCTTGTTCTGAAACGTTAATCTCACCTTTTACTCCAGCTAAAAAACAAATGCAATCAATAAA
>CABHPP010170356.1:0-18462 GCA_902168425.1 Peromyscus attwateri | reverse complement strand
GTGAAAGAGATTTATCCTGACCATGGGCCAGGCAGGAAAACTTAAGCCACAGGTCTCCCTTTCCTCTCTGACCCCATCCCCAATGGATCACAAAGACCTTCTCCTCCAACTTTCTTCTACCAACTCATTAAAGTATCCCAGCCTTCAGCACCAGCAGGCATTCCCTGTGAACATATTAGCTAAGCATTCTAGGAAAACAGGCAATACATACCCATTACACTCTGAAACTCCAAAAAGGAAACAGAAACCAAGGAGCAAAACACCTGTCCAAGAAAGACAAATACAAAAATCAGCAAAAAGAACTATAATCATCTCCAAACCAGATACTTAGACACCGAAGTAAAACCACAATCAATAGCAGTCAGGACAATGTGCCTCTACTAGAGCCCAGTTATCCTACCACAGCAGGCCATGCATATTCCATTAAAATCAACTATATGAAGATGGTAGAGGTCCTTAAAGAGGAAACGAATAAATCTCTTAAAATTATCCAGGAAAACACAAACAAGCATTTGAAGGAAATGAATAAAATTGTTTGAGACCTGAGAAAAGGAAATAGAAGCAATAAAGAAAACACAAACTGGGGGATTTCTGGAAATTCAAACTTAGGTATTTGAACAGGAACTACAGAGGTAAGCTTCATTACCAGAATACAAGAGATAGAAAAAAAATCTCAGGCATTGAAGATACAATAGAAGATATAGACACACTGATTTTAAAAAGTTAAATTTAAAAAATTCTTGACACAGAAATCCAGGAAATTGGGGACACTATAAAAAACCCAACCTAAGAATAGTAGGGAGTGATGAAGGAGAATTCCAGCTCAAAGGCCTGTAAAGTATTTTCAACAAAATCATAGAAGAAAAATTTCCTAACCTAAAGAAGGAGAGGCCTATGAAGGTACAAGCATCATACAGAACCAGAAAGACTGGAGCAGAAAGAAAATCACCTCACCACATAAATGATCAAAACATTAAACATACAGAGCAGAAGAAAGAATATTCAAAGCTTCAAGGATAAAAGACCAAGTAACATATAAAGGCAGACCTGTGAGAATTACACCTGACTTCTCAATGGAGTCTCTAAATGCCAGAGGGAGATGTGCTGCAGATTCTAAGAGACCATAGATGCCAGCCCAGACTACTATACACAGTAATACTTTCAATCACCATAAATGGGGACTATAAGATATTCCATGATTAACTCAAATTTAAACAATACCAATCTACAAATCCAGTCCTACAGAATGTGCTACAAGGAAAACTGCAACCTAAGAAGGCTAACTACACCTATGAAACACAGGAAATAAGTAATCTCACACCAGCAAAACAAAAAAAAAGGAAGCATATACACACATAGAACACACACACACACACACACACACACACACACACACAGATACACACACTACCACCACTACCACCACCTAGAACAACAACAACAAAATCATAGGAAACAACAGTCATTGGTCATTAATATCTCTCAATATCAGTGGACTCAATTCCCTAATAAAAAGACACAAACTAGGCTGGGCGTTGGTGGCGCACGCCTTTAATCCCAGCACTCGGGAGGCAGAGGCAGGCGGATCTCTGTGAGTTCGAGGCCAGCCTGGTCTACCAAGTGAGCTCCAGGAAAGGCGCAAAGCTACACAGAAAAACCCTGTCTAAAAAAACAAAAAAAAAAAAAAAAAAAAAAAAAAAAAAAAAAAAAAAGACACAAACTAGCAGCATGAATTCAAAAACAATATCCATCTTTTTGCTGCATCCAAGAAACACACCTCAACTTCAAGAATATCCATTCCCTCAGGGTAAAGGGTTGAAAAAATATATTCCAAGCAAAAGGATCTAAGAAGCAAGCTGGTGTATATACCTAACAAAATAAACTTCAAACCAAAACTAATCAAAAGAGATGGGGAAGGCTATGACATACTCATCAAAGGAAAAGTTAACCAAGATGAAATTTTAATTCTTAACATCTATGCCTCAAACATAAAGGAGGTATCCAGGTCTGTAAAAGAAACACTGCTTCAGCTTAAATCACATACTGACCCTCATATACTGTTAGTGTGAGGCTTCAATACCTCACTCTCACCAATGGACAGGTCATCCAGACAAACATAAGCAAAGAAATAAACTTTATAAATCAAATTGATCTAACAGATATTTATAGAAAATTAAACACAAACACAAAAGAATATACTTTCTACTCTGCACCTCATGGAACTTTCTCCAAAATTGACCACATACAAAGCAAATCTCAACAAATACAAGAAAATTGAAATAACTCCCTGCATCCTATCAGACCACCATGGACGAAAGCTGTATATAAACAACAACACAATGGTTACAAACTCAACTCTCCACTGAATGAAAACTGGGTCAAGACAAGGACTTCCTAGAATTCAATGGAAGTGAATACATAGCATAAACAAAATTATTGGCCATAAAGAAAGCAGTGTTAAGAGGAAAGTTCACAGCACTAGGTGCCTACAATAAAAAAAAAAGAAAGAAATGGAGAGATCTCATAGTAGCAACTTAACAGCACACCTGAAAGCTCTAGAACAAAAAAGAAATAATCATAGCCAAGAGGAGCAGACAGCAAGAAATAATAATCAAGCTGAGAGGTGAAATCAACAGAATAGAAACAAAGAGAACAATGCAAAGAATCAATGAAACAAAGAGTTGGTCCTCTGAGAAAATCAACAAGAATAGACAAAGCCTTATCCAGACAAACAAAAAGATGGAGAAAGAATATCTAAATTAAAAAGAATCAAAAATGAAACAGGGGACATAACAGACAACAAAGAAATCAGAAGAATTATAAGGACATCCTTTAAATTCCTCCTACTGGGTTGTTTTGTTAGCTTGATGTGAGGGTTTGTGCCTGGTCTTGTTATATCTTGTTGGGCGTGTTCAGCTGATGTTCATAGGAAGCTTGCCCTTTACATGGGGGAGTCAGAAGAGGTGGCTGAGAGAGGAGAAGCTGCAATCAGGTATTGTATGAGAGAAGAATAAATAAAAGTGAAATATAGAAAAAAATTGTATTGTATTGTATTCCCTCCAATAGGAAAATCTAAAAGAACTGGATAATTTTCTTGATAGATACCACTTACCACTTAAATCAAAGTCAGATAAACAATTTAGCTAAACCAGTAACCCCTAGTGAAATAGAAGCCATCATTAAAAGTCTCCAAATGAAAAAAGCTCAGAGCCAGATGGTTTTAGCACAAAATTCTGCCAGACTTTTAAAAGAAGTTTTAATATCAATACTTCTTAAATTAGTCCACAAAATGGAAACAGAAGGAACATTGCCCAATTCATTTTATGAGGCCATAGTCACCCTAATATCCAAAAGCACACAAAGACTCAACAAAGAAAGAGAATTACAGACCAATTTCCCTTATGAACATAGATGCAAGAATACTAAATAAAATACTTGTAAATTGAGTCCATCAAAAGATCACTCACCGTGATTAAGTGGGTTTCATCCCAGAGATGCAGGGATGTTTTAACATACAAAAATCAGTCAATGTAATCCACCATATTAAAACAAAGGGAAAGACAAAAAACAAAGGATCATCTCATTAGATGCTGAAAAGGCCTTCAATAAAGTCAAATCCCCCCCACGATAAAAGTCTTGGAGAGACTGGGGATGTATGGGATATACTCAAACAAAATAAAGGCAATTTACAGCAAGGCTATATTCAACATCAAATTAAATGGAAAGAAACTCAAAGCAATTCCACTAAAATAGGAACAAGACAAGGCTTACCACTCTCTCCACATCTATGCAATATAGTACCAGCTACAGTCATACAGTTCTAGCTAGAACAATCAGAAAACTAAAGGTTCTCAAGGAGATACAAATTGGAAAGGAAGAAATTAAAATATTATTATTTGCGGAGGATATGATAGTTTATATAAAGTGACTATAAAAATTCCACTGGAGAACTCCTAAAGCTGACAAATGCTTTCAGTGAAATAGATGGATACAAAATTAACCAAAAAAAAAAAAAATTAGTAACCCTTCTGTATGCAAATGACAAACAGGCTGAGAAAGAAATCAGGCACACAACCCTTCATTGATTGCATCAAATAATATAAAATAGGTTGGCATAACTCTAAGCAAGCAAGTGAAGGTCGTGTCTGATAGAATCTTCAATTTTTTTAAAGAAATAAATCGAAGAAGATAAAAGAAGATGGAACAATCCCATATTCATGGATCGGTAGGATTAACATAGTGAAAATGGGCATCCTACCAAGAGCAATCTACAGATTCAAGGCACTCCACATCAAAATTTCAACATAATTCTTGACAGACCTTGAAAGTACAACACTCAACTTCGCAGGAAAAAACAGAAAACCCAAGATATCCTGAATAATAAAAAGAACTGCTGGGGGTAACACCATCCCTGATTTCAAGGTGTGCTACAGAGCTACAGTAATAAAAGCCATATGGTATTGGCATAAAAAATAGACAGGCTGATCAATGGGATCAAACTGAAGACCCAGACAAAAGTCCAAACACCCATAGACACTGATTTTTTGATAAGAATCCAGAAATATGCACTGGGAAAAAAAAAAGACAGGCAAACGGTGCTGATCATACTGGATGCCTGCATGTAGCACAATGCAAGAAGATCTATATTTCTCACCCAGTGCACAACTCAAGTCCAAGTGGATCAAAGATTTAAGAATAAAACCAGATACACTGAACCTGACAGAAGAAAAACTGGGGAATAGCCTTGAATGCATTGGCACAAGAGAGGACTTTATGAAGACAACAACACCAATGGCAGAGACAGTAAGATCAACAATTAATAAATGGAACCTCGTGAAATTGAGAAGATCCTGTAAGGCAAAGGACATTATCAATCGGACAGAGCAGCAGCCTACAGAATGGGAAATATTTTTTTTTTTTACCAACTCCACATCTGATAGAGAACTAATATTCAAAATATGTAAGGAACTCAAGAAACTGGATATAAAAAAAATAATCCAAGAAAATTGGGTATGTTTAAAGTCCATGGTGATCTTGAGTATATCCAAATACAAAGAATTAAAGAGGCCTTGAGAACAACGTGCTAACACTAAATGTGAGCATGAACAAGGATGGAAGGTAGCGATATGGTTAGTCAGCAAATATTAGATACAAAATTACTGAATGCATTAACTGTCCAACTTTTATACCTTCTTTCTAAAACCGACTAGAGACTATATAAATAAGGCCCTAAAGGAATTGTGATGTGGAGTTTATATCACAACAAATTAGGTAGGAACATTATAAGAGAGTGTTGTGGGCAAAATTCTGTCCAACCTCAACTCATGGGGAAATTCTAAACTCTAACTCCCTAGAAACTACCTCTACCTGGATGTGGGATGACTCATCCCTAACGGGCTTGAGGGCCAGGCGGCCCAAACAGGTAAAAAAAATACTTTCTGAGAGCCAACCTGGGTCTGAGCCTGATGGTCTTAGCAACAGCAGCTGAAACATGATCTGGAGATGACCTGGACCAATGAGAGGCAGCCATGTCACACCAGCAGATGCATATTCATCAGACCTCCCCCAAGGGTGGGGTGGAGGGTATATAAGGCTTGCCTCTTCCTAAATAAACTGAGCTTGTTGTTTCGACATTCTCCCAGAGTCTGTGTGGTTTGACTCTGCGCCTACTTGGCCCCAGCCCCCAAAGGGAACAACAGCAAGGATCCTGCTACACCTGGATATAAGGTCTTTTTAGATATTTTCTTTAGGGGATTATAATATAATTACAGTATTTATCCCTTCCCTGTCTTTATTCCAAGCCCTCCCATATAACCCCTCTTTGCTCTTTTTTCCAAATTATGGCCTCTTTTTTATTAATTGTCATTGTTTGCATATATTGTATATATACATATTTATATACATACATATATATTCCTAAATATACCTGGATTAGTCTGTATAATGATACTTGTAAATATGTTTTCAGGGGTGATCATTCAGTATTGGATACCCAATTGGTGTGCTCTTCCCTGGTGAAGACTATTTTTTCCTCCTCTGAGCATTCCTTAGTTGCCTGTAGTTTTTTGTATAGGGTTGAGACCTCCTGGGTTTCCCTATGACCACGTTGTCTTGTCTATTGTTGTTGTTCTTGTTCAGTTTATGTTTAAGCAGTGATATTGGTGAAAGGTCAGAGAACAATCATATGAAATCTCTAAGTTGAGCCTTCATCCAATATGACTTATGTTCGTATAAAAGGAAACTTGGATACACACATAAGTGGCACAAAGAAAGAACAACATAAAGACAGATATGATTTTCCACAAGCCCACAGAGATGACCTCAGAAAACTCAACCTTGCTTACCACTTGATTTCAGATTTCTAGTTTTCAATGAAATAAAGGTACGAAAACAAATTTCCTGTCTTTAAGCTGCTTCTTCTGTAGTGCCTTGTGAAACACATGTGCATATGTGAGAGGACAGAGCGGGGAGCAAGAGAGAAGGGGGAGGGGGAACTTAGTTCTTCAGTGTCATTCTGCATCATCATCCCTGCCTTCCTGACAAGATGGCTTGCATTTCTGACCAGATCATTTTGGAATCCTGATATAAAAGTTCTTCTTACATTATATTAGGATGAGTCATTAGCTGTCTCTGTTTCTTGGATTTTTTTTTGTAATAATCCTTATTTTTCCTCAGAGAGATGAACAGTAAACTCTGCTGTTTAGTCTAGCCAGAGGCTTACTTTCTTAGATCAACTCATATGGCAACACATAGAAATATGTTTTTAGATATAATGAAATTATTCAAGGCCACTATCCAATCCTATGTCAGTCAGTCAGTTTGTCAGGCATGAATTAATTGATTGGAATATCATATTAGTTCATAAAGAGAACCTATAAAATTAGTCATATATGATTAATCTCCTCTTCTTGATAAACTCCACTTCTTTCTAATAAGCCATGCTCTACATATCCCAAACTTTTGTCAGATTGGCAAGTTTCAGTAGTAAAAAATATTATAGGTCTATATTTTTTTTGAAAGATATAGATTTAACATGGGGATGAAACAGGCCAACACAGGAGCATTGAAAATTCAAGAGATGAAACTCCAGAGAAGCCTACCCATTCCCTAATCTATTTTTTTCTCACTGTGGGAGGAAAATCAATTCAATAGCCCTGGGCTCCACGCCAAGAAAAGATTGTATGAGAAGCACTGGCAGGCTGTGAAGAGAAAGTTTAAACTCTTTAAAAGCAAATAAGCAGTGAACCTGGATCCTGAAATAGAAGACAGAATTCTGAATTCATGGATAACTCACATCTAATTATACCTCTAACTACATCTGAGATAAATGACCTAGTCTTCGTGGAAGAAGGTATATGATATACTGAAGAAGGTGCCATATGTTTTATGAAGGTCACAAAAGTAGATCCAAACTCTGAAACAGAAAGACAGTCTGTTTAATACAACATGTTAATAAAATTTTTGATAAGCCATCGAAATACTGTCCCAAGATTAAGTTTTCCTCTCTGATATTTCATCTCTACTCCGTATAATGCATCAGTGTTATTTTCTAGCAAGGCCTAAACTCTTGGCTTGAAAATGCTTAGCAGCCCCAAACTATCCAGGTTCTATGTTTTCTAAGCTAAAAGAAAGAGGAACAGTGTCTTTTCCCAGATTCCCCCTGCCATAAAGTGCCTTTCATTTCGTTGGTCCAGAATATGCTATAGGTTTGTCTAAAAACAAAGACCTCTAGACAGAAGAGTGTGATGTACTGACTCACCTGATGTAGGAAATATGGGTGTTTCTGGGTCTTGAGGACAAATCATCTTATCAAAAATGCATGGTATCAAAAGGAGAGTGACAATTTTTAAGACCACTTTTTTCCTAAGAAGAAGAAAAATAGACCATTAGTACAAACGCATTAATATGCAATTTGTAACCTGAAAGATATAACTTCTGGAAATCAATTTTTATAACATGGGATAATTTTTATAACACATTCATGAATGAAAACTTATTAAACTATAGCTCCAGGTAATATAGCCATGTCCTAAAAACTATCTTAAAATCACAGCTTTGAATCTATAAATTCATCACAGAAAAGGAATACAATAACTTTAGAGGAGTCTTTTTCTATGTGATAAAACATCTTTAATGGAGAAAATAAAATCCAAAATCCTGTGAAACTGTTTCACTTTTCCAATGACTGATTTATTATTAGAATTATTTAAAATATATAACTGTATTACATAAAAGGAATTGTTTTTATTTTACCAGCATCATGGTTGTGCTTAATGTTCACCACAGTAAAAAATTATAAACATAATTCTAAATATAAATGTATAGAATGTATTTTATCATATGCTAAAACAAAATAAAAAATGAAAACACATGGCCTCCTGAGGTCACAAATAAGCTCCATTCCAACAGTACCATTCTTATACTTGCTTTAAGGTAGATTACCTTTAAACTAGATGAAGAATAAAATGAGCTTTTCTGTGTGTGTACAATATGAAAATTTTAACTCATAAAATGAGCAAGAATTCGGAGCACTTCTTTTCAATAACTTGAACTTCATTTAATTAAACAAATATTTATACTAAGTAGATATAACAGAAAGAATTTTACAGAAAAATAGTTCATATTGCCAGGATGGTACAGGGTTTATGACCAAGTTACATTTATTTAATTCAAGAGAACATTGAAAGTGAATTTACTTTAATTCCTTGATGACTTGATTAACAATGTTTTTCCTCAGGTGATATTTTCCAAACCAAAACTTAGTTACTTCAATACTAAAGCAAATTCTCTTCATTCAGTTACCTGTATGCCTGTGGCTTAGGAAATATTTGCTCTCTGTAGACATTTTATTTTGTTAATAACTAAGCTATCTAGCTTTATTTTGATGTTGAGATACATGGTACACTTCTCTAGCCTATATTTTCATTCTGTTATCCATAGTTTCTTAAAATAAAAAGTAAAACATCCAGAAATCTAAAAGCTGAGATTTTTACATGCAGTTTTCTCTACCTTTTAATATAGTGACATAGATTAACTGCCAAATGTATATTTGTATGTTTCTTTTGCATAGCAAGATGTTAAATTTTACTTCTTCAACAACTTTCCTTTTGGTTTTAAATTGAGTCAATGGGAGGGGGTTTGCATATGATTCAGAATATATCACAGAATGAGTTTCACTATCACTTTCCTGGGAAAACAGCTCCCAGATAAGCATTTGAGCTATTTTCTATCAGATCACTTAACCACATTTATGTAATAAATAACTACTTTGAATCTTGTTTCAGTTTTGTTAAGATGTGTTGGAGAAACTATTATCATTAGCACCTTAAAATAGGGATAGTTTAATTAATTAGTTATGGGAGGGGGAGAAGTTTTCTTTTCTTAATTATTCTGAGCCAACATGCATGTACAACAACCTTCTTTTAAGTTTAATTACTTGAATTATTTAAACCAAATTAGCCAATAAACTTGACTCAGGATCATCCATCACTTATTTTTTTATGCAAAGCAGTTGTGTTCAATGATAGGAAAGTATACAGCATCTTTATTCCGGTTCTCTGAGTCTTAATGTTCATTTTCTACCTGGTTCACTGGTTGTTGAGTAGCTACATCTTCTGATTCTAAACAGTCCCGCTCACAGAGAAGAGAGAAGTAAATGAAACATCCAAGACCCAGTAAACAAGTGAAAGTTATAAAGCTTCCAAACTCCTGAATATTGCAATATTCCCAAGATGCCTTCCCCAGGTTTGCAGCAACAGTTACAACTGCAGGTGAGACTCTGCTGTTGATGAACTGTCTGTTTGTAATGCATAGTGCATCAGTGGTGCAGTTATTGTGGCTGTCCTCCACAGCGCAGTTGCCTTTCCAATAATGCAGCTACCTTTGAGTCATCCACATCCCTGTAACCTAACCCTTGATTCAAGCTCTTTGTGTAAGCAACCCCAATAAATCCACTGCTATGCTAAGCTAGATTTGGATGATCTTGTTCTTTGGTCTGTCATCAGTGCCCTATCTAAATGAACATACATTTAGACATGTTAACATATACCTATTAAAAATAACAAAACACTGGTCATCAGAACTCATGACACAAGTGACAAAATCCAATTTTGCTTTTTTATATAGAACGAGAATCCACTAACTTTTCTATCTGGAAAAAATCTAGATGTGTATAATTGAGTCACACTGTATCCAGAAACAGGTTCTATTACACTGTCTTGATCCACCATTAGTGTTTTTCTCTCCTACATCATTTTTTATTTTCAATTTCAATCCTCATAGTGTCAAAGAACATCACTAGTTGTTCCAGGCCCACACCATTCTTACAATGCAAGCAAAAAGAAGTCATTAAGATGAGTCCAACTGGTTTCACTGTTATTATATGTATTTCTAAACCATGCTGTTAGGTGAAGGTAGATGATGAATCATGGTAGTTTGGTAAAAGGAAATGATGTGAGACATAAACCCAAAAGGAAAATGGACAACTGCAAAAGTTCGAAATGATAGTTCCCCAATGGAAAGACTGGATTGGTTCATAGACACAGATGTTCTTGTGCTAACCTTGAGCAAGTTCTTTAATCATTTTAAGAACTGAACTTTATAGCCTTATAACTTTTGCAGTTTTGAAAAGATTGGAGGCAATCCATCTTTAGTTAAGTGGGTTTTGTTTGTTTGTTTTTTGTTTTTGTTTTGGCTTTGCTTTTATTTATTTAATAAAATTTTTTTCTTTCATTTTATACACCAATCAAAGATCCCCCTCTTCCTTCCTCCCACCCCCCCAGCTTCCCCCTCCAAACCCAACCCCCACTTCCCCATACACAAGAAGGCAAGGCCTCCCATGGGGAGGCATATCCCATAGAGGAAGTCCAAGTCCTTCTCCCTGCTCAAGGCTGCAGGAGGTGTCCCATCATAGGTAGTGGACTCCAAAAAGCCCCCTCATGCACCAGGGATGGATCCTGATCCTACTGCCAGGGGTCCCCCCAAGTTTTTTTTAATGTTTAAGAATTTTTAAAAAAAGAACCTTTAGAACATTATTTATAATTTAGTAGACTGAATGCAGTCATAAACAGGGAAAGCAGAAGGTGAATTGCATAGGGAGAAAAAAAACAGTGGTGACATTGTCCCTTCAAAAGAATCCTGACCTTGACCTGTTTCGAAAAACAAAAAAAAAAAAAAAAAAGAATCCTAACCTTGAACTTATCAAAGAAGTAGAGTAGAGCTGAGACAGTGAATTGACAGCTGTCTAGACACAAGCCATGCCCTGGCTCTTGTGTCTTTCCCAGACGTTTACCTCTGAGTGTATTTAAACTGAGTAACTTCTCTGAGTTAAAGAATAGTATCATCTAAGAACTACAAGGAATCACTGAGATAAAAATCAGAGCATGTCATTCATGCCTTACAACACAATTTTTGCAATTTCATATTTGGGTGTGTGACACAATAAAAGTTAGCTCTGCACTATACAATCTACAGAGAAGGTTGTAAGATCAGGAACCAGTGCTGACTGATCTTTTAAACAGTCACAAATTCAAGAAAAAAAAAAACATAGGAACAACATAATGGTATATATGCATCCACAAATACATCCCTTTAAAACCATCAATCCTGCAAAATATGTTCAAAGTATTAAAGATAACTAAATAGAGGACGAAAATGAGAACCATAAAGATAAAAATATAATTAAAATTGAAACTGTAAAAATTAGACAATTGAAGAAAAATAAATAATTTCCAAAAATCAAGCATCCTTAGAAAATTTGAGGCCAGACTATTTTACTTTCATAAAAAAGAAGTAGTTCCATTAAAAAATAATTTAGGAATAAAGAGATACAAAAGAAGAGAATAAACACAGTGGGGAATGTATACTTTAAGAATTGAAGAAAATATCCCAGATTTAAGAGCATCACACATATATTTTTCTTCTCAATGTTCTTCAATACTGTATTATATATAACATTTATGTTGTATTATATGTGGGTAAACAAATAATAAAGTAAAATATGCATACCCATATTACAAATGCACTTTTTCACTTTTTTATGGCTCTACTAAAATAAAATATAGCAACGACCAATTTAGTACCAAACAGAATGAATAAAAGGTAACTCATTAGGAAATACCAGCTTATAAAGGGAAAGAGTAGCCTTATCCTTCTTGATGGAATGTCAAATAATTGAGGAAATGTCTTAATGCTCAGAAGAAAAAGCATAGGATGACAATTGTGCACAAAATTTGCACCAGTCAAAATGGTCAACACCAATAAAGCAAATAATGGCTCATGCTAGCAAGTATTCTGTGTAAGAGGAGCACTCACTCATTGCCAGTGGAAGTGCAAATTTGTACAGCCACGATGTAAAATCAACAGAAAAGAAGGAGGAAGGATAGTAAGATCTAGAAGGGGTGGAAGACACCAAGAAAATAAGGCCTTCAAAACATAGGAGAAATGATGCATCTAAGAACTCACAGGGACTGTGGCAGTATGTACAGGGTCCACACAGGTCTGAGCCAGATGGAGTTCTAGTACTGAAAGAGGGAAGTGGACACATTCCCTCACCCCTAACCCAAATGCTATCTCAAATCTTGCAAATGAAAATTAGTTTTCTCCAATGGAATCTCACTGGGTTTACAAACCATACTTAAGGGCAGGCCCCATGCCTAGCAATAGATAGCCAACACAAAATAAACTCAAAGGTATTTTTGTATTTGTTTTTTTTTCTCATATTGCTTTGTCTAGAATTTTTTTTAATCATACAAGTCTTTTGCTTTTGTATTATGGCTTCTGATTTTGTTTTATGGGTCTTGTGTGTGTACAACTTTGTGAGTCTCTATGTCTGTATGTGTTATTTGTGCTTTTTCTTTGGCTCTTTCTTTTCTGTTTGTGTGATGTTTTGTCTCATTCTGGTTTATTTATTATTATTATTTTATTATTATTATTATTATTATTATTTAATATCCCTGTTTGTTTTCTAATGAGAGAAGGAAATGGTGTGACATTGGGTGGGTGAGAGGTGGGGAGGGAAGTTGAAGATGGGTAAGTCATAAGCAGAAGATATTGCATTAAAATAGTCTGTTTTCAAAAAAAGGGTGATTTAAAGGGATAAAAGTGGTGTATACATAATTAAATTCAGAGCTGTCCAAGAGCTGATATTGCCAATATATGTTAAATGCGGTTTTTACTCATTTACAAAAGTATGATGAAGGATGGAGAGGAAATGGATGAGAAAGAAGAAAGTAACAGAAATAAGTAAGAAAAAAAGAAAGAAGAATGAAGAGGAAGTTCTTCCAGAAAATGTCTTAAAAATGATGGACCCAGGAATGAAATGACAAAACTGTGTCATGATTCCAATGACAATGTGATATAGGTGGAAAATCTGTATTATTTTGGTGCAAGAATATTCTCTATCAAAGAGAAATTCTGAAGCTAATGAATTTTGTCTATATTGTCTAAGATTCAGAGTGGAAGATGAAGAGAGCCGATTGGATCTTCACTGAACATATATAGTTTTCAATTTTTTTATCAGCACTGTATTTACATACCACTTATATTGTAGCAGGTGTTGTAAAAAATAAGTAAAAATGCAAACTGATAATAGTAGAAATGAGTTTTATTCTGTTTTTACCTTTGAGGAATATGTTAAAATAAAAGTTAAAGATTAATTTATAATTTTATAAAACATATTACCCTTGAACATGTAAAATATAGGACCATTTGTAAGTATTTTGAATGCAGTGATGGGCAGGAGACTAGAAATATGCCTAAGGATTCTACCCTTCACATGGATATGTCAAAATATAACTTCAAAGAACTAAGGACAACATATGGACTTTTAAGTATTTAAATTTACATGAATGGCAGTATCAGTTGTGGAACATTTGGTTGTCCACTTGAGACCTTCTTTTAGGGTCCTTTGTATATTTCTGAGATGACTGAGCATCTATATTTCCCGGACTTCTTTTCATGTGTGGTTCCACGTCTGAACTGTGCAGCTCATGAGAGATGGGACTCTAGCATTCTCTGGTACAGTTATGGTCTGATGCACTTTCAAGTATTAAACTTCCAAATTTCTGTCAACACAAGACAGAAATTGTACTACTAGATACTAACTCAGTAAATAAAAGCTTCTTAATGGTTCTTGAAAATGCCAACAGTCTTCCTGGAAAAGTCTTCAAATCTATCAAGTTTATTTCTGAAGGCTGAGATAATTATTTTTCCTGACTTTCTTAATCCTAACCACAAACCTCCCCCAAACTGTGCAAGCCTTTAAATAGTATGCTAAATGTTGTCTTCTAGAATATGAAATGAACTTTATTTTAAAAAAAAATCATTATTAAGCCAGGCAGTTGTGGGTCACGTCTGTAATCCCACCACTCCTGAGGCAGAGGCAGGTCTCTATGAGTTCGAGGTCAGTGTGACCTAGTGAGTTCCAGGATGGCCAGAGCTGTTACAGAGAGAAACCCAGTCATGAAGAAAAACAAAGCCAAAAAAAAAGGAAAGAGAAATCAGAATTAATAGAAGGAATAATTGGTTGACAGAATGAGAGATCGAATTTGAATGTCTTGTAGAGTAACATTTACAGCAGATAAAACAACATTTACAGCAGATAAAACAAAATATCCTTGGGGCTAGAGTAGAGAAACCTTGACTATTATGGAACACTCAAATTATTCCATAATAAATCTATTTTTAATTTTTCATTTTTCAAATAGATACATGAAATCATAAAGAACATACATTTAATGGATAGTGTCTTGATATATGTAAACATATTGCAATGTTTATAAGCAGTTGTATCTCCTCAAAATTTTATCATTTTCTTGGTGAAAATATTCAAAATTTTCTCCTGGTTTAGAAATATAGAGTACATTATTTATTCCTAGAGTTTCCCTACTGTTCAACAGTATACCATAATTTCTTGCTCTTAAACAGCACATACAGTATCTTTTGTTAAATGTTTCCTCTTCCCTTCTTCCTCCCTACCAGTCTCTGGTAGAGACCATCGCACACTCAATTTCTGAGGTAATTTTATTTGATTCCAAATAGGAATGAGATCATATGCCTGGATTATTTCATATAACATAATGATCTCATTTTCATATATACTGTCACAAAGGGCATAACTTCATTTCCTATTGGTGGTTAGTATTACATTCTCTCTCTCTCTCTCTCTGTGTGTGTGTGTGTGTGTGTGTGTGTGTGTGTGTGTGTGTGTGTCTAGTTTGACTTCCACTTTTCACATTTCATTTTTCTAGTATTTCTTAATTATTACACCATTGTCTTAGTGCCACTCCCTACTACTCCTGTAAAAGTGACCACAAGCATAGTGACTTACAGCACACGTTCATTAGCTTACAGCTCCAGATGCAAGAGGCCAAAAATAGGCCTTACTCGCCTGACACAAAACATACCAACATCAAGAAGGTTATTTTCATAGGGCAGTGCTTACCCATTGTTCTCCCAATGTGTTGACCCAAAGGTGATTTCCCCAAATATGGGACACTCGATGGTATAGTTTATGGGGTTAAGGGGCTACATTCCCTCTCCATCAATTAAAAACAAGCAAACAAACAAAAGAACATTCAGCTCAAACTCCACCAAGAGTCTGGTAAGGCTGGACTCTGGGGTGGCGTGTTTTCCTTTCTTTCTCCACATGGTAGAGGCTGCCTGCCCACTTTGGTTTGTGGTAACTTCCTTCATCATCCAAACCAGCAGACGGAATTGCCAAAAACTGTTTTGGACTCTGACATCCACACTCACTTGCTTTTTTTTTTTTTTATAGGACCCTAGTGATTATACTGACTGACCTCAACAGGATACCCAAGACAACCTCTCATTTTAAAGTCAGCCAATGAGCAAAGCTAAATCCATTTGGAATTTTGTGTCTCTTTGTCATGTAATATGATATATTCACAGATTCCGAGGTTTAAAATCTGTACACGTTTTATATTGGGTATTACTCTGCCTACCATAGCGATTTTCAATTCTACATGGCATGAAAGTTGGCACAAGTTTCACTTATGGCACTGTGTACTACTTCTCTCAATTATAAAATTTAATGCAAAATATTTTTACTTTACTATTTATATACTTTTATCTGGATATTTTAAATTATTGAGTCCAAGGTAAAAATCTAAGTATTTGCAGTTTTGCATTTGAACTCTAGGTAATAAGGATCTGGATCATGCATTATTCAACTTTTTAATTTCAACATCTGATGCATAGTAATTAATTATTCAGTTGTTTTTTTCTATACCTAAACACACACACACACACACACACACACACACACACACACACATACATACACATGAACATACACATACATGCTCACACACACATGCATACACACACACACACACACACACACACACACACAACTCTTAGGAAGACTTAACATGATGCCTTTCTACATTTTAAAAGATTTGTTTCATAGAGAGGGGAAAGGAAGATAATTTTTCTGTGTAGAATACCTTAAGGCCATGGACACATCCACACTTCTTTGGGAGATCTGCTAATGTCTTACGAAAACCATTTCCATTCTTAAAACATTTTAGTACAAAAAATACACTTGGATGGGGACAGAAAGGACATATGACAATTGGAAAAAAATGAATGAATGAGAGAAGGATGATGCAACGTAGTTCAAACTTGCCTTAATAGCTACTGAGAAAATATTTCACAGGGCTTGGAGTTTGCATACAGTGCCAGCAATCAAGGGCAGAAAACTTAATTGGAGACAGATCATAGTCCTTTGTTGTCTACTTAATCACAGATTTTTATTTTTCTACACATGTGATACCAATCCATATCTGATATAATAAAATCAGAATTGATCAAAGTAACATTTACTGATGTGTGCATACATTCATTTTTTTATTCATTCCATTATGTATTAATGCATACTGCTATTATTGAGAATAATGAGCAAGAAATTGAGTTGAAAGTATCAATATTTTTATTCACAGTCTTGAAAATTTCAATTTCAGCATAAATATATGGTATAAAATATAGGACTCTGAGTTTAAAGAAGCTACATTTTTCTTGGTGATAAACATTTTCCAAATGGGGTCTTTAAAAGATAGCTAGGAAAAAAAAATGAAAAACATCACACATGAATATAACCAGAAATTATGTGGATTTTAAAAATATAAAACAGAGAAACAGAACACAATTTTATTTAAATTTGTGCTTTACGAAAAGAACATGAAACTTGCATCTTACTGGATCAATTTTGTTAGTACACAGGAACTGTAAAACAAAACCCATATGAAGGTAAGTTTTCTTTTATGATCATTTTCATTAAAGAGATATTTTTTATATTTTTCTTTATTTTCAATTTTTACATTCCTGTGTTTTGTCTATGTTTTCTGTACAGCTGTATATTATTTGAATCTTAGATGGTTTTTAAATTAAAAAAACCCAGAGCCAGATATCAGGGTGAAAGCTGAAAGATCAGAGAAGCAGAACAGCCAGCCACTAGTTCTTACCTCTATGAAATCCCCAGTCTAAAGAGAGAGAGTTCCTGTTTCCTCACGCCTTATATACCTTTCTCTGCCCTGTCATATTACCTCCTGGGATTAAAGGCATGTGTGCTTCCCAAGCAAAGGCACGAGATCTCAAGTGCTGGGATTAAAGGTGTATGCCACCACTGCCTGGCCTCTATGTCTAATCTAGTGGCTGGCTCTGTCCTCTCATCCTCAGGCAAGTTTATTAGTATACACACTATATCACTCAAGCTATACTTTAGTTAACTTTGGAAGTATCTTTCCATAGTTAACTTGTAAATATTAATTCCTTCCTTAATTCAGTGGCATAATTGCAAAATAGTTTTTTTTAAGATTTAATTTTATTTTGTGTGCAAAAGTATTTCACATGAGTACTCTATACATGTAGTGCATAAGGTGGCCGTAAGACAGCAATTGTATTGCCTGAAACTGCAATTACAGAAGGTTTGTAAACCACATATGGTGCTTGGAACTGAACCTGAATTATCTCCAAGGGCAGCGAGTACTCAAAACTACTAGGCCATCTCTCCACAACCTTAAAAATAATTTTTATTAAAATATGTTTAACATGAAATATATGCCATCCTTATAGTGTGACTACGTGGATAATGGAATTTTCTTGTTTTTAGATGTTTAGCTTGAGTTGGAAAGTCAGGAAAAGCAATCAGAATGTTCTCATTTAATTGACATTTGGGCATCTGTGCAATCCATTCTAATAGATCTTCGAGATGAGATGAGCTTTACTATTTCACTCCTCTCAAAAGATTCAGCAGAGTAGAGTGCAGGACACACACAAAACATGCAGTCACACTTATGCTCTCTTTTTCTTTGTGTGAGTTTTTTCTTTGTGAATTCTTTTTGTTCCCATTCCAATTCACTGTGTGTGCTGTCAGGACAGATCTTGTTCTGAAACCTTAATCTCACCTTTTACTCCAGCTAAAAAACAAATGCAATCAATAAA
>CABHPP010170355.1:0-24470 GCA_902168425.1 Peromyscus attwateri | reverse complement strand
GAATGGTTATGATAATCATTAATAATAATAAATCTTATCATATTTAATATTAAAATCATTATTGGGCATTGTACTGTATTATTGATACCTGGGGTTTTAGAAATAGAACCTTATAGAAGAAAGAAGTGCTGAGGACAAAAAATAAACAAAAAACAAAAAACACAGAATATCATCTCTAATGAAAACTAACAGGGAAATAAAATATATTTAAAAAAGCAAAAAGGGAAATTCAGCTTAGACTAAAAAAAGTCATAAAAAATCATCACTCAATGGTAAGGTAGGTAGCATGGGATGAAAGCCTCTCATATATGTATGGGTTTACCATCTATGTTTACTTCATGACAAAGGACATCTTTTTATTAGGCTACTGTCTGCATATTTAGAGTACAAAAAATAACTGAGAATAAATGCTTCAAACATACAGCCCGTGTGATTGACAATTATTGTCTTTCTCCATATGCTGTTTTATAGATGTATTATGAGCACAAAGTTAAAATGTCATGTAAACATCGCTCTCATATATAACACTGGCACTCTTTTATTCCCCTATAGAAAATATTTAAACCTTACATGTTCAAAACCATTGAACAAGTGCAATTCCACAGACATATTTTTTTGCAAATTTCTGGCCTGATATAAAGAAAATTGTATTAACTTTCCATAGTACTTATGTTTCCATAGTACTTAGGTTGTAAATTATTTTTATTTTTATTTTATTTTAAAGCAATGAATCAGAAGTTGCAAACCATAAAAATAAGATATCACTCAGAACATTTTGCTTTTCTTTGTGTGTTTTAATGTCCTAAAATTACTTTTTCACACAAACACAGGAAAAACAGCCAGTGTGTAATATTTCCCATGCCATATTATGGTTTGGATAACAAATATCAGTTCCATAGTCTTATGCATTGCAAGGTTGGTATTATAATGGTGGTTCCATTGACTTGACTATTAGGTTTCAAACTTCACCAATGAATTAATTAATGAATTGGCTGTTAGGAGATGTTTCTGCTCAGAGAAAGTAAGTCACTGGGGGTGAATTTACAAAAACAAAACAAAACTATATTTTGGTTCTGGTTAACTCCAGTCTACATTTTTTAAATTCCTTGATGCCATAACTCCACCATCTTGGCTCTGCCCTATTACTCTACTGCCATGATGTCTCTCCTCACCTATAGCAATTGAGCAAACTGACATGTACTGCAGTCTCTGAAACAGTAAGGCAAAAGGAGTATTTCTGCCTTTTAAATTTCTTTCTTCAGCTTTTTTCATAGCTTCTTGATCTTTCTATGTCTTACTTGTTTCATAAATTGTGCCTTGAGAATGGACTACCCCAATCTATGTAGACCCATTTATCCTCTCCAGTATAGACTATCATGTATCATATCAAATACATATCATGATCATGTATTTCCATAAGTAAGAAAGAGTGACATGTGACCAATACCAAGGACTTGATTTTCCAAGAAGTACTATTTGAGGTCCTCTGACATTTGTAATCATACACTTTACCCTCTCTTCTTATTCGGCCTTAGAGTTCTCCTGCCTCCTTTCTTCAGACAGTTACCTTCCCGTCACAGACAATTGCCTTTCTGACATGGTTATTTGTATTTTTCATCTCTGTACATATTACTTTCTTGACACTTTGCACAATGGATTGCACTTCTGTAAGCTTCTTGGGGAAATAATGCAATGCTTTTATGAGACTTGTCACATAGTAGATATTCAAATATTTGACAAAAGGAATACATTGATTCTATTTTATGCTATCCTCTGGCAGATGTACTACAAAATAAAGCATCATCAGTGATATAAAGAGATTATTGCACTAATAGTGGCACTGTGAATAAAATGGTACTCGGTGATGAAATTTTGTTATAAGAAACTTGCCTCTTGCATGCAAATGGAGACAGATTCTCCCTTTGTTTCACGGCCACAGACTTAAACTCCTCTAAGGAAGACAGTTACTTGTGGTGAAAGAATAGGAGAGGCTAAAGAAGTTTTTCTTTCCTCTGATTCATAAAGCCCAATACAGTTGAAATGTTTATGCTGAGCTATAAAGAGATTATAGACACCCCCCCCTGCTTTCCTACATAATCAGGTCACTTTATCCATAAAGTACATAAAGAGCCATGGTCTCTTGGGATAATATTGAAGGTTTTGTTTTTGTCAGCCTTACTAGCACAAGCCTCATTTTTTTATGAACAGATGTCTTATGAAAGAAAATCTTTAAAATATGAATTGAAAATGAATGTACTTTCATAAAGAGCGCACCCTTCAGAATCTCCTATTTCAGCCTTTCAGTTGAATCAAGTGGCAGAAAAAGACACTGTTCACTTTCTGCTTTGAGGTCACAGCTGAAAACACAAACATCCAAAGTGTGATTGAATTTTTTCGAGGGCAAAATGGTAACTGATAAATAAATAAATAGGATAGATAAGTGAAAATATTTTACATTTATCAAACACAATAGAGCTAATCTCAGCCTAGTAGTAACTACTACTATGCTAGCACTTAGTGCGTGAGTAAATCAATTAACAACTTAATATTGCCCATTATTTCATGCCTGAAAATCTGGAGTATTCTCCATATCATATATCTTGAGACTTATAATTGTAAATACAAATTATCACTATGATCTAAAACATAGAAATGCACAAGTGGTTAAGCTTTAGAACAATGTCTTCACTTCGCTATTTCTTACAGGACTACACTCACATTTGCATTGTAAATGCAAAACAATAAGTGGTGTGTACTTGATATTTTTTTTTTGTCTTTTGGAAGGATTTCAAGTTTGGCTTGTTTTCACTAGTCCTATGGGACGACTGCATGTCCTCCTTCTGCTGAAATGATTACCATTATCATCTCCAAATATTTAAATATATGCTTCCTGTTGTCCAAGGACTGAGAATACTACGTTTCATGCTCTCTCCTGCAAAAATTATACCCACTTATAATAAATCCTCAAAATATTATTAAATTGGTAAAATGCACAAGAAAGTTCAAAGTGCTACAGTTAAAGCCCTTAAACCCTTTCTACATTTCTCTCTGTAAGAATTCATGATTTATTTGTTGGGGTGCTGGCCTAGTGTATAGAATACTTGGTTCAGTAAAGCCAAGAACTTTAGCATGCAACCAAACCAAAGTGGCCTTTCAGTAAATAGGAGGCAGAGATGGGAGAATTCCTGGAAGCTTGTGAGCCACTTATTCTACCAGGAGTATTGAAGTGTCAAGCAACAAAGAGACTCTGCCTCAAACAATGTGAAAGACAGGGAGCATGACCCAAGGTTGTCTTCTGACCTCACCATCGCTCCTCCCCCAACCAAACAAGCACACATATACTTTGCCACACATCATACACATATACATCAACAACAGACATATGAAACAGAAGATAAAATAGTATCTCCATTTATAAGTTAAGAAGTAATGAAGAATTATATAGTTGCAACTTCTAATGAAGTGTTTGAAGTTAGAATTATACTTTACCTGAGAGTAAACAAGATGGCAACCCCACTTTGCTGGAGAGGTGGATCAGTAGTTTTGAGGTTTTGTTGCCCATTTGAAGGATTTAAGTTCAGTTCCTAGAACCCATGTTACATGGGTGAACCCATGGCTCACAAACACATGTAACTTAAGTTACACGCACACACACACACACACACACACACCAAAAATTAAACACAAAAGGAAAGAAAAACAAATCTTATTATAACAATAAAAAATAGCTCAGTAGTTGTCTTCTACTGAAGTAAAACAATATTAGTTATGAGCAATTCTTTGCAAATACATAAGCCTTATGAAGTAGCTAGCGAAGACTCAATTTCTAGTACTACAGAGTTGATAAGCACATGGTAGACAACACATGGATATTAAATATCAAAATTGAGAACATGATGAATATGAACAAATGATAATCCTTTGTTTTCAATCACTGTCCATAAAAAAGAAGATTGGGAAGAGAACACATGTGAGAGCTGGTGTTTTAAGTTTTATGTTATGGCATGAATCAGCTCCTACACTTACTTATAAAGACATTCAACTTTCCAAATCCTGTAGCTAAATAAGGACCTGGTTTTCAGATACAAAAGATCAGCCCCTGAACACTGGGCTATCTAAGCCAAATGCCAACTCTTAGTATCCCATAGTAACAGAAGCATTAAACTGTCAGTGAGAAGGAAGACAGTGAAGATGTTTTCTATTTCCTCTACAAATCTGAATTGTGCAACAACTTCATCCTTCATCTTTCTAAAAGGCAAAAGGAGTTAAGGTCAGTTTTAATTTAGCAGGAGGGTTTTATTTTTGTTTCTTGTTTGTTTGTTCAATTCGATGACTATTACGCTTTACACAAGACATTTCTATTACCTTAAGGACAGAGCATATTGGCAAAGAATTTGAGGAAAGAAACTTCTCTGGTAATTCAAATTCAAAACAAGTACTTCATGAAGTAAAAGTTCTGAATATTTCAATGGCCTTTTAGGTTTGAATTATTTATTTTATGTGTTAATTTTGGTGGAGAGGTAGGTATACCCCTTATTTTTAAAATCCCTGTAAGTCATTAGTGGAAATTTTCTCTAAACTGTAATTGTATATTCTAGTCTGATTCCCTACTGAGGGTAATAAATCATCTATTTAAATAACCCTGACAGAAAATCAATCTCTCACTTCTTCAATCAAGGCACACCATTCAACATTTCAGAGTTAACTCCCAAATTCACAACAAGTATTGGAAGACTAAATGGATAAAACTTAGTGAGCTTCTCTGTTTAGATATTTCTATTTAAATATATCTAAAACAATTTCATGTCCAGGAAAATATTTAGTACTAAAACACTGTTCTGGAAAGATTGTTTAGGAGTCAAGAAAACTTTCTGCTCTTTCAGAGGACTAGAGTTTGTTTCCTAGTACTGATCCTGAGACACACACAACCATCTATGTTTCTAGCTCCCCATATCTGATACCCTCTTTTATAGTAATAGGTTCCCTCATATACACGGCACATGGCAAACACACACACACACACACACACACACACAGAGAGAGACAGAGAGAGAGAGAGAGAGAGAGAGAGAGAGAGAGAGAGAGAGAGAGAGAGACGGAGGGGGAAGAGGAGGGGGACACAAAAATAAAATCTAAGAAAGAAAATAACTTTATCAATATCCACTACAGTCATTTAGATTAGAATGTGGTGAGTATGCTCTCAGCCACACTGCCTTTTCTCTCCAAGTTTCCACACCACCAAGTTCATCAACTTCCTCCAAGGAATAATGGGAAGATCCAGAAAGCTCCTCTTCTCCAAGAGTTATGGAGATGCTACATCTCTATATGAAAGAAGGCCTTACCTCCCAGTAGAGCAGCATACAACATAGAGAAGGTCTTCCAATTTCTGTACTATACTAGCACATTTACCTGTTACTTGCAATATGTTATCAGCTGTATTTATTTCCCACTTTAGCATAAGAAGAGATTATTTTATATTAAATTTTATTTTATGAAGAATATACTGCTACATTCCCATGGTTTGACTAATGTATGTCAAAAGTAAACACATGCTTAATAAATCTTTATTCAATTATTGTGCCAACTCTTGAATTCAGAAAGGTATAACTGGTTGATCCTAATGTAGTTCATCCAACTATAAGTAGAATAAAAGGATATATTGATAGAAAAATCGATAAAGTTAAAGTCAGTACTAGATTAGAGATGAATTTTTATTTTCTGGATGATTGTATACTAAAGTGAGAGGGAATAATGGATTAATACAAACTTAAAGAAAGAAAAATTAGTCCTCTTCAGTTTTTACTTAAGCAATTTCTTTTTCCTAATTTTTAAATTTAAATTCTCACCAGTTTTGATTTAGTCATACAATTAAATACAACTCTATCGATTTGTGCTGAAATACCCAAAATATTTACTTTGGCCTTAATTTTATGGAACAAGATACACGTCTTAGTAGTTTACTTGTCTGTTTGAGATTTTGTTGTTATTTTCTAATGTTTCTGTTCCTTGTATACATCCTGATAAATTATAATCAATCACTTATCATTGGTGAGTTAAAAAATATGCTCCTGTTAAATGGCACTGTCTTTCATGGATGTTGTATTTCTTTCTTTTAATTTACATAAAGTAGTCTATATCTACTTGGAACTTGGATTTCCTGTGAGATCAGCATCACATTGCAGATGGTAATAGATAGTTTCAATAAACACCTGTATCAACTTTTGGTTGGAGAAACATAAAGACCTAGGGATATATTAAATACAAAGACCATCACTCTCTAATAAGATCTTCTTCCTTTCTCTGACTTCTTCTTCCTCTTCTGTCTATCCCTTTCCTTTTCCCTCTCCCTTCCAAGCACCATCAGCCTTACAATTTCTAGGGCCTTTCTCCCAATGTTAATTAGAACATAATACGGTGGTTTAAAGGAAAATGCCTTGTACCCCATTCCCCCAAGACTCACATGTCTGAATACTTGGTCTACAACTCATAGTCCTGCATAGGAAGGATTAGGATGTGTGGTACTGTTAGAACAGGTGTTTTACTCCGGGGTTCTTTGGGGGGAGGGGGGGAGGTTTCAAATACTTATGTCATTCCCAGTGTGCCCTTTGCTTCCTGTTTGTGGATGGGGATGTGAGTGCTCAGCCCCTTATCCAGTGTCCTCCCTGCCTGTCTGCCTGTCTGTCTCTTGCTATGCTCCTTGACACGATGGTGATGGACTCATACCTTTCTGGAACTGTAAGCCCCAAATAAACCCTTCATTCTATAAGTTGCCATGATGTATTATCACAACGATAGAAAAGTATCTACTATAAATACCTTAGTGGGGAAGACACCCAGTGGATAAGAATTGCTGTCATCACATTTTCTGAATTATATTTGGCCTTTAAAAGAAAAGAAACCCTCTTTCTTTCCTTACTTGTTTGCTTATTCTAACTTCTAAATTGGTTCCCAGTTGAATTTGTTGTAGAACTCACATGACTTCTCTCCTTTCTGGACATTATTTTTGTCTACAAACTTCACTTTTCTAAGTAACTGGTGACATAATAATTGTCCCACCTCCCTCTCATTTTCCCATCATTAAATATTTCTCATACTCAAAAGAGTTTCTATTGACTCTTTCTCCATTTACTCCTCGTCTCTCTGGCTCCTTATCAGAGTGTCTTGGGAAATCACAAAGTGTAAATACTATGCGTTTAAAATTCTTATAGTCACAAAACTATAAAGTAGATTTGGATGAGGTCAATGATAACATGTTCATGAAATATGCCCTTATATTCATTTATGTAAAAGTTGTTTCTCATCAACCTTTAATGGAGATTAGTCTTCATTTTATGTACTTACAGAAAGAAATACCTTTTATATAAAGCAGTGTATGCATTAAGAGCACTGGCAAAGGTGGGGAAAACGGAGAGACACACAGAGAAAGGAATGTAGAAATTCTTTCACTGTAATAGCAATTGATTGATAAAAAAACATTCTCACTTTGTAATCATTTTTCTCTGTATCAAGTTTTTTTAATATTTAGTGATGTTAGTATTGCTAATGACTAGAAAACTAGGATATAGATATTTTTAACATTGTCACTTTGAACAAAAAGTTTAAGAAAGAAAATGCATAATTAAGTAATTATTACTTGAGTATTATTTGCATATGTGAATAGCTCAGAAATTAATAATAGGTGTTCAGTTAAATTAATTGTTCAGGTAAATTACATTGATACTAACCATAACTTTGCTAGGTAAAAAATACTTCAGAGCCACTGAAACCCTTAGCACAGGTGCAGTGAGGCATTCCTGTAATCCCAAAATTGCCCAGAGAAAAACACTATATCCCTGGAGTTTGCTCTCCAGCCAGCCTAGCCAATCAGTGTTGTCCATATTCAATGAAAGTTTCCTGCCTCAAATGATGATGTATAGAGAGAAAGAGGAAAAAGACATGCAGTGTGAACCTCTGGAATTCTACATGTACCCACACAGACACATATTGACATACATGTGCACAGGAGCTCGTTCTCTCTCTCTCTCTCTCTCTCTCTCTCTCTCTCTCTCTCTCTCTCTCAGTTCATCTGGTTCAAAAGGCAAATAACTATTTACACGTTTCTGTTTGATATTGAGGAGAGACTTAGCTGAGTGGATCATGCTGTGTTCCTTATGAAGTATTAAGAGATATTAGCTAAGACTGTAGTCATCAGCAAGTTTGAATACGTATAGATAATCTACTTCTAGGGTGGCTCACTTGCATGCTTTTTGGAAGAAGCCTTAGTACCTTGCCAGATAAAGTTAATAGCCTTGTTTGTGCATTTTCATGGCATGATAGATGGTTTTATGAAGGAAATAGAGCATGGTAAGAACTACACTGCATTATACTATGCAAGAGAGTATTAAATGTGCACCTAAATATCTGGGTATAGAATCTTTCGAATCTTAAAATCTGGTTATCCAATTGAGGGTCCACAATGCATTTTCATCCTACTATAAGACATGTCAGATGTTACTGACATATATTAGAGTCTTGTAAATATATTAATGATATTTTTTCTAGCTTCTGATAGCTGGTGCAGTTCTTACATACACATGCTTAAGCAGACTGTGTTCGATTGACTCTGATTGATTAGTGAAAATAGCATGGATTTTATCAGTTGAGGTGTTCTTGGCTGGGAAGTAGATAGTGACATAAGGTCTCCCTTCACTTTTATGGCTTATTGAAAATAAAACTAAAGAAACTCTAAACTTACATAACTGTGCCACAACCACTGTTAGTATTTCCTGATATCCAAATTTTAACCATGAACCGTGCTGGAAAAAAGACCATTAAAAAGCTGTAGGTAATAAGTTTGAGCCCTTTTTTAGTAAAGGGTGTTTGTTGATGCTACAGTTGATGTCTGCTTATGTCATCTGGTAAGTGCCCTGGGCTAAATGTTAATCACAAAAAAATATTACTTGTAGTCATAACCTTTAGAACCACAGAATATGAATGAACTTATTTTGAAATAAGACTTTTGCTGATGTAAGTTATTAAAGAAAAGCCATAGTAGAGTAGGATCAGTCATTGATACAGAGTGATGATGTAAGAGAAAAGTAACATGTAAAAATACACAGTTTGACTGTTTTTCTGAATGCGAAAAGAAAACAAGGACTGATAACAACTCAGAAGCTGCCTGGCAGTTGTGGTGCATGCCTTTAATCCTGGGCCTCAGGAGGCAGAGGCAGGCAGATCTCTGTGAGTTCGAGGCCAGCCTGATCTACAGAGCAAGACCCAGGACAGCCAGGGCTACACAAAGACACCCTGTCTTAAAAAAAAATAAAATAAAATAAAAACAAGAAAAACAAAAAGCAAACAAATAAAACTCATAAGGTAAGAGAAAAGTATAGAAGAAATTATTTTTCTTTATCTTTTATTGAAAATAGTTTTGTTCATACAATATATTCTGATTCAGGTTCACATTCCCCCAATTTATACCCAATGGTTCTCTCAGAAATTTGTATAATGTATTTGTGTAATGTAAATTGTATATGGATTTTTGTCATATTCATTTCTCTCTTGCAGACCCTTCTAGATCCATTCCCCTTCTCTACCAACCCAACTTTGTGTTCTATTCTTATTTTTTTTTTTTAATGAGAAACCCAATTGTGCTTCCCATACTGGGATGAGTGGCCTACTGGAGCAGAATGGACCTACCAGGAGCCATTTAATACCTTTAAATAAAATAAAATAACACCTTTAAATGAAACGGACTTTCCTCCTCCCAGGAGTTATTTATTGTCAATAACTCCTCATATAGCAGTGGGACTTAAAGCATAGCTCCCTTCACCATTCTGGGTTTGGGTCTATCTTGAGTTTGGGCAGTTTTTGCACTTCCTGCCGTAACCACAGTGACTTAACATATGCAGCTGTACCACTGTGCCCAGAAAACAGTTTCTTTGTAATCATCCATAACTTCTGGCTCTTGCACTCTTTCCTTCTTGTTTTCCATGATGATCCCTAGGCTGTGAGAGGAGGCTGGATGATACAGATGTCCCATTTAATCCTAAGAATTCCTTAGTCTCTTATTTCTTGTACATTAAACATCTGTGGCTCTCTGTTGATCTCTACTGACTAAAGAAACTTCTCTGATGATGGTTGAGAGATGTACTGTTTAAGGAGTTAATAATAAACTATAAGCATCCTATGTTTACCTATATTTTCTTTTAGAGCTTTGCTTGGAGTATGACATTATAGACGCCATGACATCTGTTTAGCTTCCAGAACTGTGGATTTCTTATACACCAGACAATTTTTGTTAGTATGCAAAAGTAGCCCTAGAACACTAATTCAGTAAACATTGGCACATTTGACATGTCTAACCGTATTACTTTGACATACCAATCTTCTACATTATGTAGATAAATAGCAATAAGTACATTAACATTCAGACCCCCACTAAAGTACTTGGTAACAAGTAAATAAAAGTAAGGGAAAACCTAACAATCATTTGATAAGGGTAATATATTTATATATTCTTGATATGGATAGGTAGAACTCTTGAGATAATTTACAGAGGATAATCTTACTAATACGAAACAAATACACTTGGAGCCAATTGAACTGACCAAAAGGATAGAAAAACCAAACAAAGGGAAAGTTGCCTAAAAGTAATATCCTCTCTGAATATTATGACAGTGCTAGGGAAAATTGATTTCCTGAAGGACAAAGCTAGAATAAGTTAGTTTTCTTAATTCAAATGTATTCTTAAAATCTTAAAAATAAATCTCAAAGTGTTGTAGCATATTATCAAAATCCTCTGTGAATTCAGCTTTGGTAATTTCCAGAGATTGTTTTTAAACTCTCAAGGGTATAAAAGTCTACTATTTACATATAACACAATCCCATCCTCTCATGTGGTGGTATTGTGTTCCCCAAAATATTGTGCACCCTAATAAACTTAACTGGGGTCAGAGAACAGAACAGCCACAATATTAAACATAGAGATTAGGCAGTGGTAGCACACGCCTTTAATCCTAGCATTTCAGAGGCAGAAATCCATCCAGATCTCTGTGAGTTCAAAGCCACACTGGAAACAGCCAGGCATGGTGACACACACCTTTAATTCCAGGAAGTGATGGCAGGAAGCAGAAAGGTATATAAAGCGTGAGGACCAGGAACTAGAGACGGATTAAGCTTTCAGGCTTTCCAGAAGCAGTTCAGCTGAGATCCATTTGGATAAGGACATAGAGGCCTCCAGTCTGAGGAAACAGGATCAGCTGTGGAATTGGCAAGGTGAGGTGGCTGTGGCCTGTTCTGTCTCTCTGATCTTCCAGTTTTAATGCAATACCTGACTCTGGGTTTGATTTTATTAATAATACCTTCTAACAATTCATGCTACACTCTCATATAACTTAATGACTTTAATCTGTAATACCAATTGTGATGTGAACACTACACAAATAATTGTTATGAATAATTAGTTATAGAACAAATGATGTAGGGGGGAAAGTCTGTATATACAGAAAAAATTATTTTTCAAATATTTTTCCCTGTTATTGCTTAGGTATTTAGAGTCTGAAATTGTAGATACAGAAGGCCAACTGCATCTGATTTTCAGAGGAATAATTAGGATCTAGTCTGTACTATGGCTCACTGTGGCCCAGGTTTCAAAAAGTAATTGTGTGTGTGCGCGTGCGTGCGTGTGTGTGTGTGTGTGTGTGTGTGTGTGTGTGTGTGTGTGTGTTTATGAAACATTCAGGTAAGAAACTCCTAAGGTATTACTTTTCACAATGCTAGAAGATAAAGTTGAGAATGTGTCAACTTTAATAATATGTGAGCATACAATAACTCATGAATCCATCACTCCAGGGCACTTGATTGATTATGGAGTCTGAGGAAAAGGTGTAAGAGAAAGGCAAAGTAGAGACACAGCAAAAAATGTATTTGATTTGCTAAATTTAAGTAGTTGTTACATTTTGACTAGTCTGTAAAGACTCAAAGATAATGTACCTAAACGGGATGCATAAAATGACTGAGCTCGATCATTATTTTCAGATAAGAATCTATGGAGTTAGAAATACATTAACACAATGACCTCCTATTTATTTGTTTTAATAATCTGAAGTGTACACTGTTAATGTATATTTTTTCTTATTTTATTAGTGTAAGAAGAACTTTTTTATATCAAGTTTATGGATTAAAACTACAACTGCCACCCACTTTACTGAACTACCTTAATCTCTAACTACAGTCTATGTATGTGTCCTTTTACCCACAGACAAGTGTCGTCCTCACCTATTATCAAAGAAACATCTCTTTGCAATAAAAAAAATTATAGAAACCACAACCAATCAAAAGGCATAATTGTGGAGCTCAGTTCCAACTGATACACCCACGACATAACTCATGCATATAAAACTCAGGGGTTATTGGAAAAGTTGGAGCAGAAGATTGTAAGAAGCCAAGGAACAGGGAGTTTGGTATGAAGTCTAATCTCCTATTAATGTCAGAAAGTGTACCCTTAAGTTCTCACCAATATGACTGTCCAAACATGAGCTGAATGAGGATGATGCCAATAGACATACTAAAGTGGACTCAGGGCAAGGGCAATCCAGAAGGCATCAACCAACCGGAAAGAATTTTTGGCAACTAAGGAATGCAGAGAGCTGTGGAAATAGTCTTCTTCAGGAAAGAGTACATCAATTAGTAATCTGATACCAAATAGTCAGTCCTGAATACATATATATGAGTAACAGTATACAGACTGAGGTCATATTTATATATTTCTGAATGTATTTACCTATATACATAATATATGTATAGCAAAATTAATGAAAAATAGGTCATGAATTTTAGTAGAGTAAGCAAGGAATATGGGACAGTTTGATTAGAAGAAAAAGAAGGGGGAATTGTGTAATTTATTATAATCTCAAAATATAAAAGAAATTACTTTTAGAGTCTAATGTTCAATAAATTATAAACTATATATCCTATCACCTCCTGCACAGGCCAGCCAAAGGAATTTTTATTTTAATCATTTTTGTTAATGATGAAGGTCATGACACTGACTACATAAAGACAAGTCGATGGGCCACAAGAAGACAGAGGAATCCATTAGAATCAAGTGGAATAAAACACAAAGCTCCTTAATTCTAACACTTTCTCATCACTAGAGCTTTCTGTCTTTGAAATAAATGTTCCGTGTGTGTGTGTGTGTGTGTGTGTGTGTGTGTGTGTGTGTGTGTTTAATCATGAGGTTGACGTCAAGATTCACCATTGATTAGTCTTCCACATAGAACAGTGGTTTCTCAATCAGATGCAGTAGTGGCTGATACAGCAATTTTTGCAGGGCAGCTTGGTCTGGGGATACCTGCCTGCAGACCTCC
This sequence comes from Peromyscus attwateri, assembly GCA_902168425.1. Taxonomy (NCBI): domain Eukaryota; kingdom Metazoa; phylum Chordata; class Mammalia; order Rodentia; family Cricetidae; genus Peromyscus; species Peromyscus attwateri. The sequence continues at coordinate 11,121 of CABHPP010170355.1, read as the reverse complement.
TGAGGCTAGAGTTATTTGTGGGCCACCACATTTGTCTGGCATATGTGTAGGTTCTAGGGATCTGAACTCTGACCCTTGTTATTTGTCATTTAACCCACTGAGAAATCTCAACAGCACTCAATCCTAAAAGCTTTTCAAATTCCCCAATCTTTTAGGAGACAATAGGAATAATTCCGTACCCTATGGAAAGGTGGAATTTGCCCACAGTGTTTTAATTCATTTAACAAAGGTTGGAGTTCATCAACAAATCATTTGAGAGAGAACACATTTAGTTCTTTAAAACTTCCATACATCTGATTTTTTTTAAATGGGAAATGTGAGCATGAGACAGTTTGACAAAATATTCTACACCAGCTACTTGTTGCACCAATGCTTCTTTGAGCAATCCCTCACTCACAGACATGTAAATAACATCGATGATATTATTGATTTACTAAACTTGATTCAGAAGAAATTTGTTGGTCTCTTATCAATGCTTTACCTGGAGGGAAAGGACATTTGTTTATATCTCCCTAGAAAAATTCATGCTACACAATTTGTACCTGAATGGAGACATACAAACTCATGAATTCGGAGAAAGTTGCATGACTCCCTACTTGGGTAAAAGCCATGTAACAAAGGCAAAGTTGCCAAAAGGAGAAGCACCCGTGGGATCAATTCAGTATGGAACCATTTCCCTGAGTGAAGTAGGATGGTAAGACTCCTTGCTGTAGTGGGAGCTGTGTGCCCCGTGCTATGGTATTAATTCATGCAATTAAGGATGAGACAGAATAGAGTGTCACCACAGTGAATCCCAGGATGGCTATTTTTCTGGATGTGGTGTGGAGAGGCATGATTCCTTGCTGAATGTGCCCTGCCATGCAATTATTTGGATGCCCCCCATATGATTGATTAATATAATTTCTGAAACAGGAAAATATAAGAAAGTATTATGAACAGTCTACAGAAGCAGTCACATGGCCTATACTATGGGCGGTGGTGTAGAGATGAGGCTGGAATTATAAGTGATTGTGAGCAAGGTGCTGCAATTGTAACTCTGATCCTCATGACTGAGCAGCAAGAACTTTAACTATCTGAGCAGTCTATCCAGGTTCAGTTTGATTTTTTTTTATGACAGCTGAAAGAGTACAAGGGAAAAACAGTACAAATTAGATTTACACTAAGGAGTCCTCCCTGAGATCCAAAAACATGCAATCTAAGGGAAAAGTCAGGCAACGAGGATGATCAGAATGAGGCAGAATGTTAAAAGACATCCTCAGGATTCACTCATTTTGAAGAAAGGAAAAAATCTATGGTTCAGCATGCAAACATAGTACTTAATAATTGCCCAATAAAAGAAGCTATATTAATAGGGAAATTCTGCCTGTAGACTACTTGAATGGAAAAACTGTCAGAAAAGAAATGAAACAATGCTTCACCGCCTTGCTCATAAGGCATTGGGATATGGGTACAGATATGGCCAATTTGATTGCCATGAAATTAAAGAAACCTAACAGTATATATAACTTTTTGAAAGAGGGATGCAGTACCTGAGGCATATGAAGGAAATTAATCACACACAGATTGGCCATAGGTTCCATTAAGTACATTTAGTTATTCCCAGCTAAGTTTTCCATAAATATCAAGCAGGAGGTGGGGAGAAAGTGGAGGAGACTGTTTGTTTATTAAGTTGTCATGAGTTTGACCCATAGTGTCTCTGTAGTGGTATTGTGTTCCCCCAAAATACTGTGCACTCTAATAAACTTATCTGGGGTCAGAGAACAGGACAGCCACAATATTAAACATGAGGATAGGCAGTGGTAGCACATGCCTTTAATCCTAGCATTCCAGAGACAGAAATCCCTCTGGATCTCTGTGAGTTCAAGGCCACATTGGAAATGGCCAGGCACGGTGACACACGTCTTTAATCCCAGAAAGCGAGCCTTTAATCCTAGGGAGTGGTGGTAGAAAGCAGAAAGGTATATAAGGCGTGAGGACCAGAAACTAGCAGCATTTGGCCTGGTTAAGCATTTGGCCTATTAAGCATTCAGGCTTTTGAGCAGCAGTTCAGCTGAGATCCATTCTGAATGAGGACTCAGAGGCCTCCAGTCTGAGGAAACAAGACCAGCTGAGGATCCGGCGAGGTGAGGTAGCTGTGGCTGATTCTGTCTCTCTGACCATCCAGCATTTCACCCCAATAACTGGCCCCGGGTTTGATTTTATTAATAAGAACTTTTAAGATTTCTGCTACATGTCTCCCATACCATGTCTCCTTCTTTGTCAACATGTAAAGTCAGGAATACTTAATATGCTATTTTATCCTGGAGATGAAGTTTATTTCACTGTGAACATGGAGAACAAACCTTGTGAAATTACACTCAGCATAATACAGCTGTTATCAAAGACCCTGGTGGACAAAATGATATTGGAACATCACTCAGGAGAAACTCATATGATCCTAACAATACGTTTTTCTTGTGATAATGTAGGGACCTATGTACTGAAGAGAAAGTACTGACTAAAAGCCATGTCTATGGTTGCAAAGAAAGAAGTGTGACATCAATGGAAGATGATAGTAATAAGTAACTTTTGCTTAATATTTGCTAGTCACCACATGAAGTTGGATAAGTCAATCATTACTATAACCTTCTGGTATAAATGCTAGTATTGCTTCCATTTATGGGTAAGAAAATTGAAGCACGATGTTCTCAACGAGGCAGAAAATGAGAAAATATTTTATTTTAATTGGTTTTTCACTGTAAGAAATTGCTGCATTGGACACAGTATATATAATTTTAAGAGGAAAAAATACTAAAATTTATTTTAGGTTTGCCTTATTACTACTGAAAGACAGCATTTTACAATTTTAATGTGGGGACATTATTTCCATTCCACTTTAAAATTTATACTTTGTATTACGATAGTGATAGTTACTCATCTAGGAAATATAGGAAGAATAAAAACACAAATAAGCAATGAAAAATATATATAGCTATATGTCATTTATAGACTCAGTCTACCACACTTTCAGTGTCTAAGGTTCATTCCATATGGGTCATAAAATTTCAGTGAATAAATTAGACCACTATTATTTATATTATTTTATATATATATAATATATAAAAAAATTATAATATTTTATTGTAAATAATATATACTCAGAATTCTTCTATGTTATTAAATATTATCTACAACCCCAGATAAGGGAAATCAGGCATCATATTCACTAAAGATCAATAAATTGAAGTTTATGATTTCCATATTTTTAAATTTTGTGAGTTTTAATGAATAACTCTGAGTGGACACTGTGTGTTGTTGTAAATATTTCCACACATCTCTAATTATTTCTAAGAATAATGCACATTTGGAATCTCTCATTTCTATAGCAAAATGACTAGCAACTTATTCATACTTAGATATCTATTTTAGTGTATTATACAATTGCAAGTTTACTTCAAGTCTTCTTTACAGTGTTTTCCTTTGTCTGTAAAACACATAAAGCTGTACTAGCAAAACTTACAGCCACTGGCACTTAAAAATCAAAGTTAATAATAGTTTCTCAACAATATTTCTATTAAGGGATTCAAATTCTCTTTCAATTCATTTTATCTAATTAATTTTATTATCTACTTATAAAATTAAGTTGGATGTAAAGTTTGGTCCAGAAGAAAATTGCACACCTTTACAGGCATGTAAAAATCAAGAGTTATTGAATCCTAAAACTATGAATAGCATGAGAGTTTCCCTAAGAAACCATACAGATAAAAATTTGTACAGACCAAAATGGTTGAGCCTATTTTGATTTTTTTTTTCCCTGTCCTGATCCTATTTTGGTCAGAACTGCCAGAAGATATCATCTCCCCAAATCCAGAAATCAAAGCACACACTCTCAACCTAGCCCATACGTGGTTACTCTGACCTGCATCCTCAAGCCTTGTTAGCTTTGTCCATCTCTGAGACCTCAGTGGACATTTCTGTGGGCACACCCAAGTGTTGGGCAGGGCAGAGGGGCATATGGAAGCCCATGTCAGTCCACTCAGCTCTTCCTGGAAGTAAGATTCAATGCTCACCTGTTGTCTTCTTTCTTTAGGCTCTTTGAATGGGGAGTATTTTATCTGCCAATATTCTTTGAGTTCCATAAAAATTTCATTAAGTCAAAAAGTCATGCATTATTAATGTGTCTAACACACCTGTTTGAAAGTAAATATATAATATATTCTAATGTCACAGTCGCAGAAAACAAAGTATAAATGTCACTATTTTAATCAAATTACAAGATCAAAACAGAGACATGGTCATACAGTGTCTTCCAAGACTGATTATGCACTATTAAGAGATGTATCTATTTTATATATGTAAACCTCTACATATTTGTATGTGAACCACATGCATGCCTAGGATCCATGGAGGCCAGAGGTGCTGGATCTCCTAGAAATGGAGTTACCGCCATTGTGAGCGGCTTGGTAGGGATGCTGGAAACTGAAGCAGACTCCTTTGCAAGAGCAGCAAGTACTTTCTGCCACTCAACCATCACTCCAGCTCCGGATGCTCACATTTTAAAAATCCAGAGTAGTCACCAATCTGACTACAGGAGAAGGCCAGTTCAGGCACCCCCTCCACTATTGCTAGGACTCTTAGCTGGGGTCATCCTTGTGCATTCCTGGGAGATTCCCTGGCACCAGGTTTCTCCCTAACCCCAAAATGGCCCCCACTATCAAGATGTCTCTTTCATTACTCTCCCACACTTTGCTGCCCCTAACTTGACCAACCTGATCATTCATGTTCCTACCGTACCATTCCCCTGCACCTCCTCCCCCCTCCGGCTTTAACCAAGGGGATCTCATCTATGAAGGGGAACCCACAGAGACAGCTGACCTGAGCTCGTGGGAGCTCATGGACTCTGAACCAACAGCTAGGAAGCCTGCATGCGACAAACCTAGGCCATCTATCTGCATGTGGATGACAGTTGAGTATCTTGGTCTGTTTGTGAGGTCTGGTGCTTAGCTTTTGGGAACCTGTTCCCCATGCTGGGATGCCTCGCCCAGCCTTAATACAGGTTGGGGGGAGCTGGATTCTGCCTCAACTTGATATGCCATGATTTGTTGACTCCCATGGGAGGCCGGCCCCTTTCTGAATGGAGGAGGAGTGGATGGGTTGGGGGGCGTAGATGGGAGGTGGGAGGAGGGAACGGGATGAGAGGAGTCGGGGGAAACTGTGGTTAGTATGTAAAATAAATGAAAAATTTTAATTAAAAAATCCAATGTAGACGGATTTTATTCATGAAACTTAATCAATATTAACTGAATGAAATCGGAATCATGAGAGGACTAAATGGCCAAACCAGGGTCGTGACTGGCCCCCCTGGCAGCCCGGACACGGACCAGGCCTTAGTTTCTGTTGGTTCACTACAACAGGCTCGAGCTGAGCAAGCAGTTCTCAGGAAAACCAAAATTTAGGGGCAACTAATCAACAGGCACCCTCCCCCACCCCTGCCCAGCCTCCTGCTGGCTCAGCAGGCTCCCCTTCTACTAGCTCAGTGGATGCCCTTCCCCCAGACTTCTGCTAGCTAAAGATAGCCTTTCTTACCCTCTTGTCAACAAGCCCCTAGACACTAGACCTCTCACAACCAATAGGCCACTAACCACTACAGCATCCCACCTATCAGCTCCCAGACTAATCTTATCTCCACCAATCAGCCCCTAACCACTAGACCCTCCCACCAATCAGACTAACCTTTCCTCCACCAATCAGTACCAGATTAATCCCTCCTCCCTGGAATTCCCCTAACTCCATTTAAAAGGAGCTTGTGACCTCCCTTCAGGTCGCTATTTACCACCCAAACATGCTGGAAATAAATAAAGACTGTTGATCTTTCTTGGGGGCTTCTCTCAGACCCTAACTAATCAAAATGAAGATGAACTGTAAATACACCTTTCTCTCCTGAAAATAAGTGCATCTTTCAAATGATAATACATACCTGAAATATTTTTAAGGAAAATAAAACCAGACTCAGACAAAGGATAAATTATTAGATACTTGATTTGTGGAGGGAGAAAATTCTCTTTTTAATTCATTACTCTTTGGATTGAGAAGAATCCTGTTTCCAAGAAAATGCATTTTAAAACCATCATTTGTACCTTGATCTGATTCAGATGACAAAATTCTGGTGTACCAACACAAGTAAATATGATAGTGCAGATTTTTGGGAGAAAGTATTATTCATCTGGAAGGGCTGTGAGTTTTCAAACGTATACTGGACGATGATGTAATAGTGCTTCCACAATCCTGTCTTTCCTTCCTCACCTCCCCACACACCTCTCCCCAACTTGGGTCGAACAATGACTATGGGTAGCCCTAGTGTACTTGAAAGTTGCTATGTAGACGAGGCTGACCTGAAGTTCCCAGAAATCTGCCTGCAGGGATTAAGACATGTCTAGCTGTTACACATTTTTTTTTTAACCATGTGACTATCACTGGCCAAAGAGACATGAGAAAGTGTGATAGAAGAAGAAACCTAGTCAGTTCTGACACATTGTGTATAGAACTTACGTAATGCTCCATTCTTGGCCCTCTGAGACAGGCCACCTTTCTGTGAGGAAGCACAGGACAGCTGTAAAGAGAAATCATGTGGAGAGGTATTGAGGTTCACAGTCAGTTGCTAAAGCCAAATCCTGAGATATATGTTTTCAATCAAACTATGGAAAAAAGCCCCTTCATGTTCAAGTTTTAACATCTGATATCCCCAACACGGACATGCTTAAATGTCTAACTGTAGAATCACCAAGTAAACTCATTTTGTTGGGACCAGAGACAGTTAAGACTGGATTTCATGTAGCTCAGGCTGGCCTTGAATTCACCATGTAAGCTAGGCTTATGCTGGACTTCTAATCCCACAGCAGTCACCTCCCACACCCTAGGACTGCCTGGTTTGTACAGCAGTTCCTAAGGCAGTTTATTGGGGGATTACTAGAACAATTGGTAACTGAAATGGCAGGATTTTCCAGGAGGGCATATACTAGTGATTGTCACTAACACAGCATATGGATCAGTAGTAGCAGAGGTTACAACAACAGAATCACCTAATTAGTGCATGCTATGACCTCAGCTGCCCCACAGGAGAAAGAAAAAAAATGGCCCCTTCCTCCTTTTAGGATAATTGGGTAATTGAGAGATATTCCAGGACTTTGAGGCATTGAACTGCTCATGCATATGTGACTGCCAAACCTTCCACATTATACTGTAAAAGCTCTTCACATTCTTACATGTTAAAATAACCTTTGCATCTAACTCTACACAGTGATATTATAAACTTGTTACAGAAGCCTGCTTTTTGTTACAAGCTTAAAGCACCTTAATGGGAAATCTGGCAAACACTAGGAGACAGCCTTATTCCTAAGAAATTGATTTAAAAAGAGACTAAGCAAGAAAGGGAATATTCTTGCATTTAATATCAGCAACAGCTCTATATAAAATTGTATTGTAAATCGTGTATTCTAAATTGAATCTAATTCTATCTTTGTAGGATAGCACTTAATCTGAAATATGGTATATCAAATAAACTTGGAGTTTTTGAAATTCTAAATATTTTCATCCCTTTTTTCTCCATTTACTAAAAATAGATTAGGAAGCTTTGTTGCATTGGATTTTTTTTGTCGTTGTCATTTGGGAAAGAACTTAAAGTTGAGTTGGTAAGGAGATGGGAGACATCTGGAAGGACTGGAGTGAAGGGAAGAATATGATCAAATATATTTAAATTTAAATTTGTTTTAAATAATAAAAATGTAATAAGAAAGAAAATAGATTTTTTTCATGTACATTATATTTTGATTATGGTTTCCTCACCCATAAGTCCATAAGTCCTCTGAGATCCTCCCTACATACCCTCCTATCTGAATCCACACCATATCTGTCTCTCCTTAGGAAATTAGCAAAATGAGCACATAAAGAATGATAATAAAATAAGAGAAGACAAAACAAACAAACAAGCAGAGGAAAAGGAACCAAAGAAAAAGTACAAGAAGCACATAGATGCAGAGTTAGAGAAGAAATCACAAAACAGGGAAATTTTTCTTGATAACAAACTACAATAAACTTGTGCCACTATGGATTCTGTCATTATTAGTTATTTTGCTTTTAAAGATCTGGTTCTTGTGGTTTAGTTAATAACAGATGGGATCAATTAGAAAACACTAAAAACCATACACTCCTGAGGACTTTACTATGCATATTTTAGTTTCTTTCCTTACTATTTAACATGCAAAGGAGGCTGAGCAGAATGCAAGAATGTAGCCTGTCTTCTGAGCCTCTAGAGTATCCCCAAAACTGCTGCAAAATTAAATGGTTTAGAAGCAAACCAGTTGCTTTCAGGTAATTTTCTTGCAGAAGTTTTACCTAAAGGAGTAGTTAAAGATGGTAATACAACCGTGTTTCACTTTATGTTAAAGAGACTCCTTCATTCAAGGACATCAATCCTCTTTGTAACATTAGAAGAAAACATTTTCTTTGTTCTTTATTATGGATTTATTCATTAGATCAATGAAGTTAACATGTGGCTATGAAGTTGTAACAAGCATGAGAAACACCTCTTCCCCAATCCACAACTAAATTTTCCACTTTTCACTGTTCTTATGCAGATGTTGGCAAGCTCTCCAGTATGATGTTCTGTAAAGAACAAAGAAGAGTTGGAACACACGTTCAGAAGACCTAAGCTATACTCTCAACTCTACTGCTTCCATATTATCCCAACACTTAGCAACTTAAAGCCATGGTTGTATTTGTTCTTGCATCACTCACAAGCCATGCATTTGCTCAGATGATGGCCTAATGGGATCATTTCATGCTTTACCCCATCAATAGCTGTGAGCTGATGCTGTTTCCTATAACGCCTGCACATGGCCTTTGTAAGAGGCCTGGACTTCTTCACAGAACAGTGGCCCAGTTTCAAGTGCAATCATCATGCAGAATGAATGTCTCCATTTAAAAACGTAACTTCAAAAATCAAATAGCACTGTTTCTATTGGTGTGGATCTTCAAATGTTGTAGTAAAATAATAGGGGAGTAGAATCAGTTTCATACTGTGGGATGTCTTTCTGTACACCTTGAATATGTGTTGCTCTGATTGGTTGATAAGTAAAGCTGTTTGGCCATAGAGAGGCAGGATAAGATTAGGCAGTACATTTGTGCTGTGCATATCGTTCTGTATAAATAAAATGCTGATTGGCCAGTAGACAGGCAGGAAGTATAGGCAGAACAAGCAGAGAAGAGAATTGTGGGAACAGGAAGGCTAGAGAGGAGACGGCAGCCTGCAGTCCAGGGAGCAGCATGTAAAGGCTGCTTATAGAACAGGTAAAGCCATGAAACATGTGGCAATATATAGATTAACAGAAATGGGCTGAGTTTAAGTGAGTTTAGTAAATTAGTCAGTGGTAGGCCTGAGCTAATGGCTGAGCAGTTTAATTAATATAAGCTTCTGAGTGATTATTTTATAAGCAGTTGCAGGGTCCATAGGGCTGGACCGGACTGGAGAAAACTCCAACTACACATTTGAACAGAAGAGAGAGAAGAAGAAAGGAGAGTAGGAGAGATGCCAGCCGCTGTCCAAGGAGCAACAAGATTCCAACAGACTGGAAATGCCATGGCCACATGGCAACATATAGATAAATAGGAATGGATTAAATTAGGATGAAAGAGCTAGCTAGCAAGAAGCTGAGCCATTAGGCCATATGGTTTGTGATTAATATAAGCCTCTGAGTGATTATTCTATAAGCAGCTGCAGGATCACGGGGCTAAGTGGGGCCAAAGAAACTTCCAGGCACAGTTTCATCTTCAGGGAAGGACATGCCAGACAGGGTATTGTAGAGCTTTCGTCTGGGACAATGAAGTTTCCCTTAGTATATCTACTCTCTTGCTTGGGCCTCTCATCCCCACTGTGTTTTCATTCATTTCTCTACAAAGTAGAAACATTAACTGCTTCATATACTTCATTCTCTGGTTAGAAAGTCCAGCGACAGGTTATGGAATAGACTTTTAAAACTGCTTTTACTCACAGGGGCCCATGCAAACCATGTGTTGAATCATGTGTGGAAGTACAAGGGCCAAGATGAGCTGCCTCTGCCCCTCCTAGGATGGTCAGCTCTAACACTTGAGAAAGCTGGCCTTACCCCTCACCATGGACTACAGCCCTCACCAGAGATGGGTGGTCCCAGAAGTCTGAACTGACCAACTCAGCTACCACCCAAGCACAAATCCAGGGCTTGGAGTACTCACTGCCCAGCATCTACCTCATTTCTGACCTGCTGAAGCATGTGGAGGGACTGGCCCTGCAGAACCCTAGCTACAAGATCTCCCTGACTCAGGGCAACAGCATGATTTCAAGAGGAGTGAAGGTCCAACATTGATGGTGTACCAGAAGCCAGAGGCCTTGAACCTGACCAAAAACACCTTGCACAATGAACATTTGTAAGTAAAGCTGCGTGGACAAAAGGCTACTGTGTGATACAATTCAACTCACAATGCCACTGAGACAGATGAAGATATGATGGAAGGGGAAAGATGGAGGAGCAAAGTGTCTGTTTGTTGGCTTTTTTGTTTGTTTGTTTGTTTTTTGTTTGGTTTATTTTTATTTTTATTATTATTTTTTAAATTTTCCCTTGAGGAGATGATGCAAGAGTGAAGGGTAAATATGGAGAGACTTGGAAGTGAGTGGGATTGTGTTGCATGATGTGAAATTCCCAAAGAATCAATGAAAATTATGTGCAAATTTAAAAAAAATTAATTTAATTTTTTTTTTTAAAAATATACCTGATCTTTGTGTGGAAAAACAAAGTATCTAAGAACAGAACAATAGCCAAGCATCTCAGCCTTCATTTGTGTCGATCTCCTATATTTAGTTGTACTTAGGCAGGTTAATAACTTATTGTATGTCTACAATACCATGATACCTTAACCCATTTTATTGTTCTTTAAGGCTGAAGACACAAAAATGTGAGTAAATTGAATAGTAGAAATCCCTTCCAGCCTTCTCTGCCATTCTCATTTCCAGGAAACCTGCTGAGATCTCTGCTGTGGGATGTTGTTCTGTATGGCAAATGTGTTGCTAATAAAACACTGATTGGCCAGTGGCTAGGCAGGAAGTATAGGCGG
>CABHPP010170352.1:298-11658 GCA_902168425.1 Peromyscus attwateri | reverse complement strand
TAGAGGAGGATTCTCAAGCGAGAAGACCAGTCCTTTGTTCTCTGTAACGCTGCTCTAGCACTCACACTCACGGATGGCTCACTCCCCTACAGGGAAGGCTGTAAGTGGAGGTGACGGGCGTTCAGACATTATTAAGAGTCTACTTCTGTGCAACGGGGACCTTTTATATGTTTACAAGACACGGCAAGATGGGATGTCCACAATTTCCTGAGCCCAGGACAAACTCCACCCATAACATTAGAACTCTGAGCAAATGCAATTTCCCTCTCTCTTTTCAAAAAAACAAGGAGGAATAAAGGACTGGCCATGCAGTTATTGAAGTTATTTTTTAATCCAGTTCTAAAATGGTTTCTAAAAGTTGAATTCTCTGAGGCTTGGCACATGTTTATGTGGGTGTGACCATCATTCACTCTACCTAGATGTAAACAAGACAGCTCACCTTTGGGCTAACTCCTTCATTTCTGTTTCTGAAGCACTCTGTACCTGCTGCTGCTGGATGCACTGCACACATGCCTGACTCTCAGATCCGCCTTCATCTACCTTGGTCTCTCCACACCACAAGAAATGCAGAATCTTCCTGCCAAGTACCTGCTACTTCTGAGTCATGCTGCTGAGTGGGATCTTGAACTTGAGAGGATCACGACATCAAGCCAACTCCTCACGCTTTCTAATCACTAGCAACCAGACCTTCTGTTTCCTAGCTTTGACTCCTTTCTCTTATCATAGGCAGTAACGTGTATCTCAGCTTCACACACATCTGTGAACTCCTGCCCATTACATACGGCCCAATAACAGACATCACCTCAAGATCAGAGATCAGCAAGGAGTCACTCTGAAATGATGGGAAGAGAGTTCTCTCTGACATGATGTCCTGCCATAAGCAAGCCAGACTCTTACAGGCTGGCCCTGGCAACACACACTCAACCCACATTAAAGAAACGACATGCTTGCTGTTTTGGAGAGAGATGCCTGTCAACTTCTGAAGGGATTTCACACCCCCAAATCAATGTGGGCTCAATACTTTCTCCACCTGGGAGATCAAGCAAAGGAGCGCCAGGTGACTGAGGTGTGAAGGGCTGCTCTCACTTCTTCCAGCCACGGAACGCCATCATCTTATAGCAAGGATGGAGTCACACTAGGATCTACAATTCGTTGTAACAGGTTTGCAACCGTGTAAAGTGCATGCCTGCCAATTTGACGGGAAAACCTTTAGACCATCGTACAGTCTTTTCTCTAATGTCATGACAACGATCCAAGAGTTGTTAGTAGTATTGATTATTAGCAATTGATAGCTAATCAATGTTGTCAGCTTGACACACCCAGAAAGAAAGAAGCTCACGTGAGAAACGTTCTGCATTGGATGGGTTTGTGGACAAGTCTGTGGAGCATTTTACTATTTGCTCACTGATGCAGGAGCCCACCACGGGCAGCGCCATCCTCATGCAGCTGTGCCTGGGCTCTATCAGAAAGGTAGCTAAGCTAGCCAAGAGAAGCAAGACAGCAAGCAGCATTCCTCAAGGTCCCTGCTTCAGTTCCTGCTTCCAGATACAAGCCTTGAGCGCCTGCCTTGCCTCCCCTCCACAATGGACTCTCACTTGTAAGCTGAAATAAACCTTTTCCTACCCAAGTTACTTCTGAGCATGGTGTTTTCTCAGCAACAGAAAGAAAACTAGGACACCAGTGAAGTTATTACTACCACCCAAAAGCTATTTAAACAGAATCTGATTTGAGCAACGAGACCACACAATTAAATTATTCTTATTCGACTTATATTATGCGATGTAATAATCACAGTTATTCCACAATAAACTATGTCTGATTATCCATTACACACAAAGCACTGAGCATGGAATAGGGGTGGGAATTTGAGGATAACAGAAGGATACATGTGCTGCCTAGCACAGTTAAAGGGGCCAGCTCAGTAAACCAGGGAAGCACAGAGAAAGGCAGGGGACATAGTCTCACCTTCCAGAAAGTCACATACCAGTCATGGGTCTCAATAGTGCGCCAGGGGGAAATGGTTGGGGAATGGAAACAAGTGAATGTGAACAAATCTGGGATGTCTCTCAACTAGTCATAACATAACCTAAACCCAAAGAGGTAGATTACATTAGTCTTAAGAAATGCATTCCTCATCTTAAACACAGGATTCGCCTTAAACCAAAGACCAGCTAAGAATCAGGAAACCCCCTTTGTTTCTGTCCCATGTCCTCCGAGCCACTCTGGCCATGCCATGCCTTCACTTGCTGAGGTCACACAATGCAGTCATTTCACATCTGTGAGCATCAGTTTCTAGAAAATGGGCTCAAATATATCTACAGATGAAGACAACAGACCACACATCCAACCTATGAGGACGTGTTATGTATGCTGAGTGATTTCTCTTTCTAAATCAGTAAATTTAACCAGTTTACTCATTACTTATGCATGAAAGTGATTTGCTAGACATTGAGCAGTTGTATTTCTAAGTCAGTCTTCGAAAACAATCATAGATGCAGACAATGTAGGTTAGTCATCCCCACCCCCCCCCCACACTCCCTCCAACTCTCTAGGGCCCCCTCAACTCATCTCCAACTTTACACCTTTTTTTTCTTTTTTAATAACCCACTGAGATCAATTAGTGCTCTCCATATGCCCATGAGTGTGGAGCCTTCCTCTAGGATGCGGACAACCTACCAATGGCCACCCCCCACCCCCGCCCCAACAGAGAAAAGCAATTCTTTCTCGGCAGCCATCAATTGCCATTAGCTTCTCAGCAAAGGGCGGGACATCAGGAAGCCCTCTTCTCCTGATGAAATTTTGAACTGGTTTGATCTTCTGCAGGAAAACACAGCTGCTATGAGTTGGTTTGTGCAACACCCAGGACATGCATGGAGGTCAGCATTTCACTGCACTCCTCCCTATCCTCTGGCTCTTGCATTATGTCTGCCCCTCCTCTCTGAAGTATTATCTGAGCCTTGCAGGAAGAGGGTGTTGATGAGGATGTTCCATTTATGGCTGAGCATTCATGGCCACCTATTCTCAGCACTTTTTTAACAGCTATGAGTTTGTGAGTTGAGAAGGTTCTCTGACCACGGTTGAGGCTGCACAGACCTCTTGCTGCTGGGACCTAGGAGTCTAAGCCTTTTTGGTCATCCTTAGACTTTGTTTCACAAATATGTAGTAAGTACTTAGTGTATGCCGAACCTACTTGTCAGAGTATTTCTGGCATCACAACTCATCCCTAGACCAAGAACAATCTGCAGAGGGTTTAAACCTTAGAAGGTATTTGTGCTTCTCCTATTGATACTTTAGGTGGGCTCTTGTAGCCAGAAGTTTTCTTGTATCCTGCAGCTGCTTAGTCCCAAATAAACACACAGAGACTTATATTAATTATGAACTGTTTGGTCTATGGTTCAGGCTTATTGCTAGCTAGCTATTACATCTTAAACTAACCCATTTCTATTAATCTATGTACCACTACATGTCTTGTGGCTTTACTTGTGTTCTATTACATCTTGCTTCCCTGACTCTGCCTTTCTTCTCCCTGTATCCTTGCTTTGATCTCCCACCTGGCTATAACCTGTCTTGCCATAGGCCAAAGCAGCTTCTTTATTAACCAATGGTAGCAACACATATTCACAGCCTACAGAAAGACCATCCCACAGCAGGTTCTGTGTCTGGTTCTGCTAAATTTCTTGTGGAAACTTGCTTACCATAAGCCACATGGTCCTATGGGAGTTTCTGTAACCTCGACTCGGAGAAAGAAGGGTTTCTTGGTGCCCATAGTCTGAGGTTATGGACCATGTAGTGGTCTGAAAGAAAATGGCCCCCAAAGGGAATGGCACCATTAAGAGGTGTGGCTTTGTTGGAGTAGGTGTGGCCTCCTTAGAGGAAGTGTGTCACTGTTGGGGGGGGGTGGGCTTTGAGGTACCCTGTGCTCAAGCTATGCATAGTGTGCACTCAGTTCACGTCTTGTTGCTTGTGGATCAAGACATAGGACTCTCTCTCAGCTCCTTCTCTAGCACCACATCTGCCTGCATGCTGCCATGTCCCACCTTGATGATAATAGACTAACCCTCTGAACTGTAAGCCACCCCAATTAAATGTTTTCTTTTATAAGAGTTGCCGTGGCCAAGGTGTCTCTTCACAGCCATAGAAACCCTGACACAGTCCATCATGGCAGGCAGGCGTGGTGGGAGGAGGGTGAAGTGGCTGTTCAGCTGTGTCCGCCGTCAGGAAGCAGAATGAGATGAAGGCTGGTGCTCAGCTCACTTTCTCCAGCCCATGAAATAGCACCACCCACATGCGAGGTGGGTCTTCCCATCTCAGTGGACACATTGTAGAAACTCCCTCACAGACATGCAGGGCTGGTCTCCTGGGTGATTCTAGAGCCTGTCAATCTAAATTGCCAATCTAAATCATCATCGTCACTGTTCCTTGGATTATGACGTTCTGAGGGGACCATATCTGATGAGTGTTGCAACTTGGTGATTCTAAGCAGTTGACCAAATGCTGAAAACCCCAATATTCATTCATTCTCTCTCTCTCTCTCTCTCTCTCTCTCTCTCTCTCTCTCTCTCTCTCTCTCTCTCTCTCTCCAAGGAAACAGGAGAAGAGCCAACATGCCAAGGTCCCTCCAGAACCCAGACTCTCCATTTGCATTTCCTTCAATGACCCATTACAGCAGCAACTGATTGGCCACACTGAAAAACAAATGTACGCTTTATTTCTAAAAAGTACTACAAATTCATTCTCAGCAAGGAGATAATATTAAGTGCTGGTAGAACTGTAAGGGGGTGCTGGAAACTGTAAGGAGGTGCCGGGGCTGTAAGGGGGCACTGGAGCTGTAAGGGGGCACCCTAGCTATAAGGTGGCACTGGAGCTGTAAGAGGGCGCCCTAGCTATAAGGGGGCACTGGAGCTGTAAGGGGGCGCCCGAGCTATAAGGGGGCACTGGAGCTGTAAGGGGGTGCCCGAGCTAGAAGGAGTTTCAGGACAGGGGTTTGACACAGGAACTGGGATTGTTTCTTTGATGCTGTCAACATTTTCTTACAACTGAGTGAAAGACGTGGGGGAGAGCAGATGTTACCCTTGAGCAATTGCAGCTGGCTTCCCATCACAGAAGCCTGAGCCTTCCTCTCTCATGAGCATCCTTGCAGCTGGACAGGTCTTACTTCCCCTCTCCGCTTTCTGCACATAGGGGTCAGACCCTCCGCACCACACCGGACCTCGCGCTGCTTCCTCCACGTGGGTCACGGGCATTCATTATTCAGGCTGTGCACATTTTCTGAAAAGCTCTTTTCCTCTGTGTTCCCTGGGAACGCCTGTCTGCTCCTCAACATCCAGGCCACTGTCTGTAGAGTCTGCACTGTGTTCCTTGGCTCCCAAGACTTCCAACTACTCCCTCCCCTCTGGCTCAGACCCTCTTTCTAGCAAGCCATGGCATCACAGTGGTTCCGACGACACAGACTTCCCTAGCGGGCCTCTGGGTTCCCCCAGACAGAGATGTCCTCTTCCTAAGCCCACATCTGTACCAGCCTCAGTAGAGGAGGCCGCTCCACCTGTGCTTCCCCATCTCAAGGCGAGCGTTACCAAACCATTACTTATTTGGCTTTTTGTAAGCCCATCACTGAATGGGAATACTCTTGATGTGAAAAAGCCAGTCTCACCCCTTGCGACATCAGAAGGACATGAAATAAACAGCCTTGGCACTGAACAGCAGGTAAGATGTCTGGCAGAAGCAGGCAGGAGGCAGGGGCAACCTCAGCCACTGCTGGGCCCCCCTGTCTCTCATGTGTTTCTCTGGGTATGTTAGAATGGCTTGTGCGCCTGCCTATCCCTTCCAAGAGGTTGTATTCTCCCTAAGGGTGCAGTCTTCAACTGTATCCTTTGGTCTTGTTGATGACAGAGAGTACGTGCAGACTACAAGTACAGAGGTTCCTATGATCGCCCACGGGTTAAAGTTCTTCTGTGAATCCCATATTTAATAGCTCATCCCATCCTTGTGTGACCTAGTATGACATCAAGTAGAGTAGCTGGACATCCATCCCCAGGAGCAGAACAGCATGTGTATGGGGTGGGGGACAATCGACTCCTATCACCGTGATGTGGTGAGTCTGCAGTCGGAAGGGCATCCCCACAGGCTGGCAACCTCAGGAAGAACTGAAGCAGCAGCTGGAACTTGGAGGCACCTGGAGGCATCTGGAGGCAGAAGCCTGTCTTCCTCAGAAACTTCCACCTTTTTTTTTCCTTGAGGGTTTCCTGATTGCATGAGACCCGCCCACCCTGGAAGGGGCTTCTGCTTCAGTTAGGTCCCTTGACTTAAATGCCTTCTCATCTGAAGAGCGCCTACTTCCTGACTAGAGGTTGGCTGAATATGGTCCCCCCCAGTAGCCAATTTGACATACAATGTTATCAACTATAGGATGACACCATCCCCACCTCCATTCCGTGGAAGAGGAGGAAACGTCACAAACCGCTTTAAATAACTGCCCGAGTCACAAGATGATAAAGGGACAGTTGGGACAGTTTGTTTCCTTAAAATCCAAGCTCTGGCATTTTCCTACCAATTATTGCCTAGTAGCAAATATTTTGCCAAAAGGCTGTATCTTAGTTATGTGATTGCTTGTGATGAAACACCATGACCAAATATAACTGGGGGAGGAAAGGGTTTACATTCCACAACCCAGTCCACCGTGGAAAAGAGTCAGGAAAAGGCCTCAAGCAGGGTAGAAATCTAGAGGCAGGAGCTGATGCAGAGGCCATGGAGGGGTGCTGCTTACTGACTTGCTCCCCATGGCTGCTCAGCCTGCTTTCTTATAGAACCCAGGAACACCAGCCCAGCAATGGCCACCCACCCACGAGGGAGCTGGGCCCTCCCCCATCAATCACTAATGAAGAAAACGCCCTACAGGCTTGCATGCAGCTGGATCTTCTGGAAGCATTTTCACAACTGAGGCTCCCTCCTCTAGGATGACTCTAGCTTCTGTCAAGTTGACATAAAACCAGCCAGGGCAGGCTGTGTGATGAGGAACAGTGGAAGATGAAGCATGCCTTTCTGACACGGCCAAGTGTGAAATGTTATAAGACAGACGTAGCATTGAGCAGCAATGCTTGTCCAGGAAACAGCCCAAGAAGATGGTCACATACCTAATTTGGTCACATGTTAACAACCTGAACATTAACCTTAAACCATTGGGCTATTCCCGGGAAAGTTGCTGCTGGAGGCTCCTACGAATGTGTTTGCTTTGATTTGGGGGCTGGTGTGTGTGTGTGTGTGTGTGTGTGTGTGTGTGTGTGTCCTGTCTGTCTGTCTGTCCATCCATATGCTTCTTGAGGAACCTGCTCCTGGTTCTTTGAAGTTGCTAGACCTATACTTTTCTATTCTGACATCTACACCTGCCTCCTACTGCAAAGGACTGGACCCTGAACCCTACATTTGTCTTACACCCCCAAAAGAAAATCAAACTTGCTGTATAGTTAAGAAAATTGACTCCAAATTCTGTCTCTTACTGTCTGCTCAATACTTTGGACAGTTATTTAATCTTTTCAAGTTCCAATCTCATTCATGCAATGAAGCTAATGGGATACCTCCCTGGGACAGTTGCCATGGTGACCTAGAAGGAAGGATGCAGGTAAGAACAGCAGCCTAGGCCTTGCTGGAGGAGTGGGCACTGTGAATGTTAGTCATTATTTTGAAGGATAATTAATGTGTAAGTTATCTTCAGTATTTCCTTACCAAACCATTTTAATTACAATTTTATGACTCTGTGTTAATTATAAATTATATAATTTATGGATAAAATTAATTATTTATTATATTAATTATAAACATGCAATATATAATTAATTATACAAAGTAAAGGTTTTCATTATAACATTTCCACACATGCATATGATTTGCTGATTAAATTCATTCCCCCTATTAACTCTTTCTCATCAACAGTACTTTAAATTTCTTCCTACTGTGTGTGTGTGTGTGTGTGTGTGTGTGTGTGTGTGTGTGTGTGTATGTGTGTGTGTGTGTATGTGTATGTGGTGTGTGTGTGTGTGTGTGTGCACTCATGCATGCCACAGTGAACATGTGGTGGTCAGAACACAACTTGCACGAGTCATCTCCCTCCTTCCATCGTGTGGATCCCAGGGACCTAACTCAGATGGTCAGCAGCAAGCACCTTTGCCCAGTGAGCCCCCAAGGACATTTTAACAGGAAATAATACCTCAACCAAGTAAGCTCCATATTAAGAGCTTGTCTACACTGCAGGGACTTTAAGAATCATTTAAAGATTGTCCCAGCTGACACCCAGGTCGCTGCATCCTTCCTCGCTCTTCTCATTGCCAGCTTGTGGTGACCCTCCTTGCTCCAGGTCCCCACCCCAACAGGAAGCCTTTCCCAGTTTCTCTCCAGATACTGGCCAGTCACCTGCAGTGGGTCATCCTTCCAATAGGAAAATGCAGTCCCAGCCAGGGAGCATCTATGGGACCCTGCTGTGTCTGGTTACCATCACCCTCACACAGAAGAAACTACAGATCCCCAAATGACCCCTATTTGTTCCCAGGGGAAATGCTTCCAGTCATATTTCCCAGGGCACCCTCCTTCACCTGCTCTTCTGCAGAAAATTAAGTGAATGTGTTGATGTGTCTTCAGGGCTCTGACATCATTTCACATACAGGAACACTGATCCAGGGCTTAATGCATTCCAGCCATCAATCCTCTGTTCTCAACTGATGCTCAGGCCACATTTCCTCTGCCACGGTCCAGAGGAAAGCATTTTCTCACATGGCTCCTCCATGTTCCTTTCCAGTCTCTGCGCTGAATATTGAACCCTCTCCCTTTGCAGAAACCACAGAACGTAGGAGCCTCATGGCCCTCACCGACAGTGACATTCACTAAGCTCCTCACAGGACAATGATGGCTGCCTGCTGCTGCCACCACCCCACACAGGGAACAGCAGTGATAACGGCAATGAGAGTGGAGACTTCTGGGCATCAGGGCTGATGGGGGCAGGAAGTGTGAAGACCAGACCACAGGAACCCCTGTGAAGAATCCAGGAGTGGTGGCACTTGCTTCTAACCCCAACACTGAGAAGGCAGAGACAGGTTGGTCCACGGGCTTATTGGAAAGCTACTTTAATCTTTTCGGTGAGCTCAAGGCCAGTGTGAGATCCTGTCTCAAAAATCAGGTGGATTGCACCTGAGGGATAACACCTGAGGTTGTCCTCTGGCCTCTATGCAGGTACACACATGCACAGACACCCACACACCTATGCATGTAAGCATACCCACACACACACACACACACACACACACACACACACACACACACACACAGAGGACATTTTCCTATAATTGCCATGCTGTCATCTCCAACTTAACACATCCTAAGTGAAGAAGTGGAATCGAGAGTTTGAGGACTGAACAATTTGAAATTTATCTTTTTTGTTTGTTTTTAAGTAAAGCACAAACAAAAACAAGGCATCAATGTCAGGTGAGAGGGAAAGGTCATGGTCTGGAAGTGAGAACGGGAGAGAAAACACTGGGTGGCATTTGGTAAAAGACAAAAGGGGCTCACTGAGGCTTGGGGGTGAGATCGGGCAGAGGCGAGGGGAACACACACACACACACACACAGAGAGGGGGGGGGGGGGGGGAGGGAGGACTGAGGCATGCACAGGGAGAACCTAGGCAAGGCCTCACACACACAACATGACTATGAGAGAGACACAGCACTGGGACCAGTGTATAAGACTTAGCCTAGGGGACTGGAGAGATGGCTCAGTGGTTAAGAACACTGGCTGTTCTTCCAGAAGTTCTGAGTTCAATTCCCAGCAACCACATGATGGCTCACAACCATCTATAGTGAGATCCGATGCCCTCTTCTTGGCCTGCAGCCATACATGCACACAGAACACTGTATACATAATAAATAAACAAATCTTTTTTTAAAAAAAAAAAGACTTAACCTCAATAAACATCAGGGTGAGGGACTGAAACAGGAGTTCAGGCCAGGATCCCCAAGGTGACCCCTCTGCCTGTTGGTCCTCTTGAACCCACTGGAAAGGGAGAGACTCTCCTTGGGGTGATGAAAAGTGACAAAATCGGCTTAAAGAAGGAAGGCCTTACTGTGGCTCACAGTTCAAGGTGACAGTCCATCACAGCAGGGAAGGGGTGGCTGCTGAACATATGGCATCCGTAGTCAGGAAACAGACAGATGGATGCTGGTGTCCAGGACCCCAGCCCATAGAAGGCTACTACCCACATTCATGGTGGGCCTTCCCACCTCCATGAACCCACTGTAGAAACTCCCATCCAGATGTGTACAGAGATTTGTCTCCTCTCCTCGGTGATTCCAGATCCTGTCATGTTGACAGTCAAGACCGACCATCCCAAGGATGCAGCTGGCCATGTAGTGTCACGGAGGCTGAGCCCAGGATGACAGAGAGAGACACATTTTGCAGTGGCAGGTTGCAGGCACCTCATGTCTCCCAAAGGAGATGCCATTAGCTTTCTAAATCATCCATCAGGCTATCAAGGGGCAAAACCTGCTACACGGACATGGAGGACCAGGTAGAGTTACAACCAGTGTGGAGACATCTCTGCACCCCTGGGGTCCCATGAGGCTCTAAGACACAATGGCCAAACACTGCAAATATAAGGTATTAAAATCATCTCAGAAACAACTTCTCCAACACCATGTCATGTCCCGCCTGAGGCTTCATGTCTCTGTGAAAGCTCCACAGATAGGCTGTCTAGTCCCACTGGGACAGCGCTGGGGATGCTCTCTACTCACCCCACACCATCCCGCACACTTGGACCGTCAGTGGTCTGATCTCTAGTATTACGATCATCACAGCCTTTTTGTGGACTCAGCACATGGTGTTGGAAGACTCCGTTCACACCTCTCCAACATTTCTTCCACTCAGCAATCCTCCAAGTGGATCTTGCTAACTCCATCTCACAGGCGAGAAAATTGGGTTCAGGGAGGTTAATTGACTTGCTTGTGATCCAACCGTGAGCAAATATTATGCTGAAACTCGGATGTGAGCCTTGGGCCTGCAAATCCAATGCTTTCCCTGTCATAGCATCTCTTCTGTCCTAGTCACATGGCTCTTCACGTCTCTGTGCCCACTTCAGTCCTGTGGCCATTCTGTGGCCCAAAGTCAGAGGGAGAAGCAGTGTTCCCAAACCTCCACAGAAGCATCCCTTAAGTTTGACAAGTCAGGAAGTGACCCCACATCTGGTTGGGTTCTTAACTGGAAAATGTCACAGACTCTTTCCTGAGTGTTTCCTTTCTAAGGTCTTCAAGCCTTAGAAACATTTCTCAAGTTCAGACCATAGTGGCTGTGTGTGTGTGTGTGTGTGTGTGTGTGTGTGTGTGTGT
>CABHPP010170351.1:298-11647 GCA_902168425.1 Peromyscus attwateri | reverse complement strand
TAGAGGAGGATTCTCAAGCGAGAAGACCAGTCCTTTGTTCTCTGTAATGCTGCTCTAGCACTCACACTCACGGATGGCTCGCTCCCCTACAGGGAAGGCTGTAAGTGGAGGCGACGGCGTTCAGACATTATTAAGAGTCTACTTCTGTGCAACGGGGGCCTTTTATATGTTTACAAGACACGGCAAGATAGGATGTCCACAATTTCCCGAGCCCAGGACAAACTCCACCCATAACATTAGAACTCTGAGCAAATGCAATTTCCCTCTCTCTTTTCAAAAAAACAAGGAGGAATAAAGGGCTGGCCATGCGGTTATTGAAGTTATTTTTTAATCCAGTTCTAAAATGGTTTCTAAAAGTTGAATTCTCTGAGGCTTGGCACATGTTTATGTGGGTGTGACCATCATTCACTCTACCTAGATGTAAACAAGACAGCTCACCTTTGGGCTAACTCCTTCATTTCTGTTTCTGAAGCACTCTGTACCTGCTGCTGCTGGATGCACTGCACACATGCCTGACTCTCAGATCCGCCTTCATCTACCTTGGTCTCTCCACACCACAAGAAATGCAGAATCTTCCTGCCAAGTACCTGCTACTTCTGAGTCATGCTGCTGAGTGGGATCTTGAACTTGAGAGGATCACGACATCAAGCCAACTCCTCACGCTTTCTAATCACTAGCAACCAGACCTTCTGTTTCCTAGCTTTGACTCCTTTCTCTTATCATAGGCAGTAACGTGTATCTCAGCTTCACACACATCTGTGAACTCCTGCCCATTACATACGGCCCAATAACAGACATCACCTCAAGATCAGAGATCAGCAAGGAGTCACTCTGAAATGATGGGAAGAGAGTTCTCTCTGACATGATGTCCTGCCATAAGCAAGCCAGACTCTTACAGGCTGGCCCTGGCAACACACACTCAACCCACATTAAAGAAACGACATGCTTGCTGTTTTGGAGAGAGATGCCTGTCAACTTCTGAAGGGATTTCACACCCCCAAATCAATGTGGGCTCAATACTTTCTCCACCTGGGAGATCAAGCAAAGGAGCGCCAGGTGACTGAGGTGTGAAGGGCTGCTCTCACTTCTTCCAGCCACGGAACGCCATCATCTTATAGCAAGGATGGAGTCACACTAGGATCTACAATTCGTTGTAACAGGTTTGCAACCGTGTAAAGTGCATGCCTGCCAATTTGACGGGAAAACCTTTAGACCATCGTACAGTCTTTTCTCTAATGTCATGACAACGATCCAAGAGTTGTTAGTAGTATTGATTATTAGCAATTGATAGCTAATCAATGTTGTCAGCTCGACACACCCAGAAAGAAAGAAGCTCACGTGAGAAACGTTCTGCATTGGATGGGCTTGTGGACAAGTCTGTGGAGCATTTTACTATTTGCTCACTGATGCAGGAGCCCACCATGGGCAGCGCCATCCTCATGCAGCTGTGCCTGGGCTCTATCAGAAAGGTAGCTAAGCTAGCCAAGAGAAGCAAGACAGCAAGCAGCATTCCTCAAGGTCCCTGCTTCAGTTCCTGCTTCCAGATACAAGCCTTGAGCGCCTGCCTTGCCTCCCCTCCACAATGGACTCTCACTTGTAAGCTGAAATAAACCTTTTCCTACCCAAGTTACTTCTGAGCATGGTGTTTTCTCAGCAACAGAAAGAAAACTAGGACACCAGTGAAGTTATTACTACCACCCAAAAGCTATTTAAACAGAATCTGATTTGAGCAACGAGACCACACAATTAAATTATTCTTATTCGACTTATATTATGCGATGTAATAATCACAGTTATTCCACAATAAACTATGTCTGATTATCCATTACACACAAAGCACTGAGCATGGAATAGGGGTGGGAATTTGAGGATAACAGAAGGATACATGTGCTGCCTAGCACAGTTAAAGGGGCCAGCTCAGTAAACCAGGGAAGCACAGAGAAAGGCAGGGGACATAGTCTCACCTTCCAGAAAGTCACATACCAGTCATGGGTCTCAATAGTGCGCCAGGGGGAAATGGTTGGGGAATGGAAACAAGTGAATGTGAACAAATCTGGGATGTCTCTCAACTAGTCATAACGTAACCTAAACCCAAAGAGGTAGATTACATTAGTCTTAAGAAATGCATTCCTCATCTTAAACACAGGATTCGCCTTAAACCAAAGACCAGCTAAGAATCAGGAAACCCCCTTTGTTTCTGTCCCATGTCCTCCGAGCCACCCTGGCCATGCCATGCCTTCACTTGCTGAGGTCACACAATGCAGTCATTTCACATCTGTGAGCATCAGTTTCTAGAAAATGGGCTCAAATATATCTACAGATGAAGACAACAGACCACACATCCAACCTATGAGGACGTGTTATGTATGCTGAGTGATTTCTCTTTCTAAATCAGTAAATTTAACCAGTTTACTCATTACTTATGCATGAAAGTGATTTGCTAGACATTGAGCAGTTGTATTTCTAAGTCAGTCTTCGAAAACAATCATAGATGCAGACAATGTAGGTTAGTCATCCCCACCCCCCCCCCACACTCCCTCCAACTCTCTAGGGCCCCCTCAACTCATCTCCAACTTTACACCTTTTTTTTCTTTTTTAATAACCCACTGAGATCAATTAGTGCTCTCCATATGCCCATGAGTGTGGAGCCTTCCTCTAGGATGCGGACAACCTACCAATGGCCACCCCCCACCCCCGCCCCAACAGAGAAAAGCAATTCTTTCTCGGCAGCCATCAATTGCCATTAGCTTCTCAGCAAAGGGCGGGACATCAGGAAGCCCTCTTCTCCTGATGAAATTTTGAACTGGTTTGATCTTCTGCAGGAAAACACAGCTGCTATGAGTTGGTTTGTGCAACACCCAGGACATGCATGGAGGTCAGCATTTCACTGCACTCCTCCCTATCCTCTGGCTCTTGCATTATGTCTGCCCCTCCTCTCTGAAGTATTATCTGAGCCTTGCAGGAAGAGGGTGTTGATGAGGATGTTCCATTTATGGCTGAGCATTCATGGCCACCTATTCTCAGCACTTTTTTAACAGCTATGAGTTTGTGAGTTGAGAAGGTTCTCTGACCACGGTTGAGGCTGCACAGACCTCTTGCTGCTGGGACCTAGGAGTCTAAGCCTTTTTGGTCATCCTTAGACTTTGTTTCACAAATATGTAGTAAGTACTTAGTGTATGCCGAACCTACTTGTCAGAGTATTTCTGGCATCACAACTCATCCCTAGACCAAGAACAATCTGCAGAGGGTTTAAACCTTAGAAGGTATTTGTGCTTCTCCTATTGATACTTTAGGTGGGCTCTTGTAGCCAGAAGTTTTCTTGTATCCTGCAGCTGCTTAGTCCCAAATAAACACACAGAGACTTATATTAATTATGAACTGTTTGGTCTATGGTTCAGGCTTATTGCTAGCTAGCTATTACATCTTAAACTAACCCATTTCTATTAATCTATGTACCACTACATGTCTTGTGGCTTTACTTGTGTTCTATTACATCTTGCTTCCCTGACTCTGCCTTTCTTCTCCCTGTATCCTTGCTTTGATCTCCCACCTGGCTATAACCTGTCTTGCCATAGGCCAAAGCAGCTTCTTTATTAACCAATGGTAGCAACACATATTCACAGCCTACAGAAAGACCATCCCACAGCAGGTTCTGTGTCTGGTTCTGCTAAATTTCTTGTGGAAACTTGCTTACCATAAGCCACATGGTCCTATGGGAGTTTCTGTAACCTCGACTCGGAGAAAGAAGGGTTTCTTGGTGCCCATAGTCTGAGGTTATGGACCATGTAGTGGTCTGAAAGAAAATGGCCCCCAAAGGGAATGGCACCATTAAGAGGTGTGGCTTTGTTGGAGTAGGTGTGGCCTCCTTAGAGGAAGTGTGTCACTGTTGGGGGGGGTGGGCTTTGAGGTACCCTGTGCTCAAGCTATGCATAGTGTGCACTCAGTTCACGTCTTGTTGCTTGTGGATCAAGACATAGGACTCTCTCTCAGCTCCTTCTCTAGCACCACATCTGCCTGCATGCTGCCATGTCCCACCTTGATGATAATAGACTAACCCTCTGAACTGTAAGCCACCCCAATTAAATGTTTTCTTTTATAAGAGTTGCCGTGGCCAAGGTGTCTCTTCACAGCCATAGAAACCCTGACACAGTCCATCATGGCAGGCAGGCGTGGTGGGAGGAGGGTGAAGTGGCTGTTCAGCTGTGTCCGCCGTCAGGAAGCAGAATGAGATGAAGGCTGGTGCTCAGCTCACTTTCTCCAGCCCATGAAATAGCACCACCCACATGCGAGGTGGGTCTTCCCATCTCAGTGGACACATTGTAGAAACTCCCTCACAGACATGCAGGGCTGGTCTCCTGGGTGATTCTAGAGCCTGTCAATCTAAATTGCCAATCTAAATCATCATCGTCACTGTTCCTTGGATTATGACGTTCTGAGGGGACCATATCTGATGAGTGTTGCAACTTGGTGATTCTAAGCAGTTGACCAAATGCTAAAAACCCCAATATTCATTCATTCATTCTCTCTCTCTCTCTCTCTCTCTCTCTCTCTCTCTCTCTCTCTCTCTCTCCAAGGAAACAGGAGAAGAGCCAACATGCCAAGGTCCCTCCAGAACCCAGACTCTCCATTTGCATTTCCTTCAATGACCCATTACAGCAGCAACTGATTGGCCACACTGAAAAACAAATGTACGCTTTATTTCTAAAAAGTACTACAAATTCATTCTCAGCAAGGAGATAATATTAAGTGCTGGTAGAACTGTAAGGGGGTGCTGGAAACTGTAAGGAGGTGCCGGGGCTGTAAGGGGGCACTGGAGCTGTAAGGGGGCACCCTAGCTATAAGGTGGCACTGGAGCTGTAAGAGGGCGCCCTAGCTATAAGGGGGCACTGGAGCTGTAAGGGGGCGCCCAAGCTATAAGGGGGCACTGGAGCTGTAAGGGGGTGCCCGAGCTAGAAGGAGTTTCAGGACAGGGGTTTGACACAGGAACTGGGATTGTTTCTTTGATGCTGTCAACATTTTCTTACAACTGAGTGAAAGACGTGGGGGAGAGCAGATGTTACCCTTGAGCAATTGCAGCTGGCTTCCCATCACAGAAGCCTGAGCCTTCCTCTCTCATGAGCATCCTTGCAGCTGGACAGGTCTTACTTCCCCTCTCCGCTTTCTGCACATAGGGGTCAGACCCTCCGCACCACACCGGACCTCGCGCTGCTTCCTCCACGTGGGTCACGGGCATTCATTATTCAGGCTGTGCACATTTTCTGAAAAGCTCTTTTCCTCTGTGTTCCCTGGGAATGCCTGTCTGCTCCTCAACATCCAGGCCACTGTCTGTAGAGTCTGCACTGTGTTCCTTGGCTCCCAAGACTTCCAACTACTCCCTCCCCTCTGGCTCAGACCCTCTTTCTAGCAAGCCATGGCATCACAGTGGTTCCGACGACACAGACTTCCCTAGCGGGCCTCTGGGTTCCCCCAGACAGAGATGTCCTCTTCCTAAGCCCACATCTGTACCAGCCTCAGTAGAGGAGGCCGCTCCACCTGTGCTTCCCCATCTCAAGGCGAGCGTTACCAAACCATTACTTATTTGGCTTTTTGTAAGCCCATCACTGAATGGGAATACTCTTGATGTGAAAAAGCCAGTCTCACCCCTTGCGACATCAGAAGGACATGAAATAAACAGCCTTGGCACTGAACAGCAGGTAAGATGTCTGGCAGAAGCAGGCAGGAGGCAGGGGCAACCTCAGCCACTGCTGGGCCCCCCTGTCTCTCATGTGTTTCTCTGGGTATGTTAGAATGGCTTGTGCGCCTGCCTATCCCTTCCAAGAGGTTGTATTCTCCCTAAGGGTGCAGTCTTCAACTGTATCCTTTGGTCTTGTTGATGACAGAGAGTACGTGCAGACTACAAGTACAGAGGTTCCTATGATCGCCCACGGGTTAAAGTTCTTCTGTGAATCCCATATTTAATAGCTCATCCCATCCTTGTGTGACCTAGTATGACATCAAGTAGAGTAGCTGGACATCCATCCCCAGGAGCAGAACAGCATGTGTATGGGGTGGGGGACAATCGACTCCTATCACCGTGATGTGGTGAGTCTGCAGTCGGAAGGGCATCCCCACAGGCTGGCAACCTCAGGAAGAACTGAAGCAGCAGCTGGAACTTGGAGGCACCTGGAGGCATCTGGAGGCAGAAGCCTGTCTTCCTCAGAAACTTCCACCTTTTTTTTTTCCTTGAGGGTTTCCTGATTGCATGAGACCCGCCCACCCTGGAAGGGGCTTCTGCTTCAGTTAGGTCCCTTGACTTAAATGCCTTCTCATCTGAAGAGCGCCTACTTCCTGACTAGAGGTTGGCTGAATATGGTCCCCCCCAGTAGCCAATTTGACATACAATGTTATCAACTATAGGATGACACCATCCCCACCTCCATTCCGTGGAAGAGGAGGAAACGTCACAAACCGCTTTAAATAACTGCCCGAGTCACAAGATGATAAAGGGACAGTTGGGACAGTTTGTTTCCTTAAAATCCAAGCTCTGGCATTTTCCTACCAATTATTGCCTAGTAGCAAATATTTTGCCAAAAGGCTGTATCTTAGTTATGTGATTGCTTGTGATGAAACACCATGACCAAATATAACTGGGGGAGGAAAGGGTTTACATTCCACAACCCAGTCCACCGTGGAAAAGAGTCAGGAAAAGGCCTCAAGCAGGGTAGAAATCTAGAGGCAGGAGCTGATGCAAAGGCCATGGAGGGGTGCTGCTTACTGACTTGCTCCCCATGGCTGCTCAGCCTGCTTTCTTATAGAACCCAGGAACACCAGCCCAGCAATGGCCACCCACCCACGAGGGAGCTGGGCCCTCCCCCATCAATCACTAATGAAGAAAACGCCCTACAGGCTTGCATGCAGCTGGATCTTCTGGAAGCATTTTCACAACTGAGGCTCCCTCCTCTAGGATGACTCTAGCTTCTGTCAAGTTGACATAAAACCAGCCAGGGCAGGCTGTGTGATGAGGAACAGTGGAAGATGAAGCATGCCTTTCTGACACGGCCAAGTGTGAAATGTTATAAGACAGACGTAGCATTGAGCAGCAATGCTTGTCCAGGAAACAGCCCAAGAAGATGGTCACATACCTAATTTGGTCACATGTTAACAACCTGAACATTAACCTTAAACCATTGGGCTATTCCCGGGAAAGTTGCTGCTGGAGGCTCCTACGAATGTGTTTGCTTTGATTTGGGGGCTGGTGTGTGTGTGTGTGTGTGTGTGTGTGTGTGTGTGTGTGTCCTGTCTGTCTGTCCATCCATATGCTTCTTGAGGAACCTGCTCCTGGTTCTTTGAAGTTGCTAGACCTATACTTTTCTATTCTGACATCTACACCTGCCTCCTACTGCAAAGGACTGGACCCTGAACCCTACATTTGTCTTACACCCCCAAAAGAAAATCAAACTTGCTGTATAGTTAAGAAAATTGACTCCAAATTCTGTCTCTTACTGTCTGCTCAATACTTTGGACAGTTATTTAATCTTTTCAAGTTCCAATCTCATTCATGCAATGAAGCTAATGGGATACCTCCCTGGGACAGTTGCCATGGTGACCTAGAAGGAAGGATGCAGGTAAGAACAGCAGCCTAGGCCTTGCTGGAGGAGTGGGCACTGTGAATGTTAGTCATTATTTTGAAGGATAATTAATGTGTAAGTTATCTTCAGTATTTCCTTACCAAACCATTTTAATTACAATTTTATGACTCTGTGTTAATTATAAATTATATAATTTATGGATAAAATTAATTATTTATTATATTAATTATAAACATGCAATATATAATTAATTATACAAAGTAAAGGTTTTCATTATAACATTTCCACACATGCATATGATTTGCTGATTAAATTCATTCCCCCTATTAACTCTTTCTCATCAACAGTACTTTAAATTTCTTCCTACTGTGTGTGTGTGTGTGTGTGTGTGTGTGTGTGTGTGTGTGTGTGTATGTGTGTGTGTGTGTATGTGTATGTGGTGTGTGTGTGTGTGTGTGTGCACTCATGCATGCCACAGTGAACATGTGGTGGTCAGAACACAACTTGCACGAGTCATCTCCCTCCTTCCATCGTGTGGATCCCAGGGACCTAACTCAGATGGTCAGCAGCAAGCACCTTTGCCCAGTGAGCCCCCAAGGACATTTTAACAGGAAATAATACCTCAACCAAGTAAGCTCCATATTAAGAGCTTGTCTACACTGCAGGGACTTTAAGAATCATTTAAAGATTGTCCCAGCTGACACCCAGGTCGCTGCATCCTTCCTCGCTCTTCTCATTGCCAGCTTGTGGTGACCCTCCTTGCTCCAGGTCCCCACCCCAACAGGAAGCCTTTCCCAGTTTCTCTCCAGATACTGGCCAGTCACCTGCAGTGGGTCATCCTTCCAATAGGAAAATGCAGTCCCAGCCAGGGAGCATCTATGGGACCCTGCTGTGTCTGGTTACCATCACCCTCACACAGAAGAAACTACAGATCCCCAAATGACCCCTATTTGTTCCCAGGGGAAATGCTTCCAGTCATATTTCCCAGGGCACCCTCCTTCACCTGCTCTTCTGCAGAAAATTAAGTGAATGTGTTGATGTGTCTTCAGGGCTCTGACATCATTTCACATACAGGAACACTGATCCAGGGCTTAATGCATTCCAGCCATCAATCCTCTGTTCTCAACTGATGCTCAGGCCACATTTCCTCTGCCACGGTCCAGAGGAAAGCATTTTCTCACATGGCTCCTCCATGTTCCTTTCCAGTCTCTGCGCTGAATATTGAACCCTCTCCCTTTGCAGAAACCACAGAACGTAGGAGCCTCATGGCCCTCACCGACAGTGACATTCACTAAGCTCCTCACAGGACAATGATGGCTGCCTGCTGCTGCCACCACCCCACACAGGGAACAGCAGTGATAACGGCAATGAGAGTGGAGACTTCTGGGCATCAGGGCTGATGGGGGCAGGAAGTGTGAAGACCAGACCACAGGAACCCCTGTGAAGAATCCAGGAGTGGTGGCACTTGCTTCTAACCCCAACACTGAGAAGGCAGAGACAGGTTGGTCCACGGGCTTATTGGAAAGCTACTTTAATCTTTTCGGTGAGCTCAAGGCCAGTGTGAGATCCTGTCTCAAAAATCAGGTGGATTGCACCTGAGGGATAACACCTGAGGTTGTCCTCTGGCCTCTATGCAGGTACACACATGCACAGACACCCACACACCTATGCATGTAAGCATACCCACACACACACACACACACACACACACACACACACACACACACACACAGAGGACATTTTCCTATAATTGCCATGCTGTCATCTCCAACTTAACACATCCTAAGTGAAGAAGTGGAATCGAGAGTTTGAGGACTGAACAATTTGAAATTTATCTTTTTTGTTTGTTTTTAAGTAAAGCACAAACAAAAACAAGGCATCAATGTCAGGTGAGAGGGAAAGGTCATGGTCTGGAAGTGAGAACGGGAGAGAAAACACTGGGTGGCATTTGGTAAAAGACAAAAGGGGCTCACTGAGGCTTGGGGGTGAGATCGGGCAGAGGCGAGGGGAACACACACACACACACACACACAGAGAGGGGCGGGGGAGGGAGGGAGGACTGAGGCATGCACAGGGAGAACCTAGGCAAGGCCTCACACACACAACATGACTATGAGAGAGACACAGCACTGGGACCAGTGTATAAGACTTAGCCTAGGGGACTG
The DNA here is from genome assembly GCA_902168425.1 of Peromyscus attwateri. Classification (NCBI taxonomy): domain Eukaryota; kingdom Metazoa; phylum Chordata; class Mammalia; order Rodentia; family Cricetidae; genus Peromyscus; species Peromyscus attwateri. The sequence goes on along the minus strand of CABHPP010170351.1, from coordinate 1,914 downwards.
GAGAGATGGCTCAGTGGTTAAGAACACTGGCTGTTCTTCCAGAAGTTCTGAGTTCAATTCCCAGCAACCACATGATGGCTCACAACCATCTATAGTGAGATCCGATGCCCTCTTCTTGGCCTGCAGCCATACATGCACACAGAACACTGTATACATAATAAATAAACAAATCTTTTTTTAAAAAAAAAAAGACTTAACCTCAATAAACATCAGGGTGAGGGACTGAAACAGGAGTTCAGGCCAGGATCCCCAAGGTGACCCCTCTGCCTGTTGGTCCTCTTGAACCCACTGGAAAGGGAGAGACTCTCCTTGGGGTGATGAAAAGTGACAAAATCGGCTTAAAGAAGGAAGGCCTTACTGTGGCTCACAGTTCAAGGTGACAGTCCATCACAGCAGGGAAGGGGTGGCTGCTGAACATATGGCATCCGTAGTCAGGAAACAGACAGATGGATGCTGGTGTCCAGGACCCCAGCCCATAGAAGGCTACTACCCACATTCATGGTGGGCCTTCCCACCTCCATGAACCCACTGTAGAAACTCCCATCCAGATGTGTACAGAGATTTGTCTCCTCTCCTCGGTGATTCCAGATCCTGTCATGTTGACAGTCAAGACCGACCATCCCAAGGATGCAGCTGGCCATGTAGTGTCACGGAGGCTGAGCCCAGGATGACAGAGAGAGACACATTTTGCAGTGGCAGGTTGCAGGCACCTCATGTCTCCCAAAGGAGATGCCATTAGCTTTCTAAATCATCCATCAGGCTATCAAGGGGCAAAACCTGCTACACGGACATGGAGGACCAGGTAGAGTTACAACCAGTGTGGAGACATCTCTGCACCCCTGGGGTCCCATGAGGCTCTAAGACACAATGGCCAAACACTGCAAATATAAGGTATTAAAATCATCTCAGAAACAACTTCTCCAACACCATGTCATGTCCCGCCTGAGGCTTCATGTCTCTGTGAAAGCTCCACAGATAGGCTGTCCAGTCCCACTGGGACAGCGCTGGGGATGCTCTCTACTCACCCCACACCATCCCGCACACTTGGACCGTCAGTGGTCTGATCTCTAGTATTACGATCATCACAGCCTTTTTGTGGACTCAGCACATGGTGTTGGAAGACTCCGTTCACACCTCTCCAACATTTCTTCCACTCAGCAATCCTCCAAGTGGATCTTGCTAACTCCATCTCACAGGCGAGAAAATTGGGTTCAGGGAGGTTAATTGACTTGCTTGTGATCCAACCGTGAGCAAATATTATGCTGAAACTCGGATGTGAGCCTTGGGCCTGCAAATCCAATGCTTTCCCTGTCATAGCATCTCTTCTGTCCTAGTCACATGGCTCTTCACGTCTCTGTGCCCACTTCAGTCCTGTGGCCATTCTGTGGCCCAAAGTCAGAGGGAGAAGCAGTGTTCCCAAACCTCCACAGAAGCATCCCTTAAGTTTGACAAGTCAGGAAGTGACCCCACATCTGGTTGGGTTCTTAACTGGAAAATGTCACAGACTCTTTCCTGAGTGTTTCCTTTCTAAGGTCTTCAAGCCTTAGAAACATTTCTCAAGTTCAGACCATAGTGGCTGTGTGTGTGTGTGTGTGTGTGTGTGTGTGTGTGTGTGT
>CABHPP010170350.1:0-27420 GCA_902168425.1 Peromyscus attwateri | reverse complement strand
GACACACACTCACACAGACACATATACACAGAGACATATATACACACACACACACACACAGGTGCACAAACAGAAGCAATCTTATCTCCAGTTTCCAGGATTCAAATGATACAGTGTGTGTGCACAGTTCAGGGGCACTTGAACTGTGTTCCTATCACACTTGCTGAGGAAGCCTGTGGAGGGTTGCTGATGCTCCATGCTGGCAGCACCATGTGTCTGATGCCTTCCTTGGAGTTAAGGTCAATGACAGAACTCTTCCAAGCTGGACACAACCTACCTCTAGGCTCTCTTTTGTGAGCTCCATCCTATCTCCATGACCTCATGTTCTCATTCTCCATCACCTTGACCTCTAGGCCCCTTTCTCAGAGGTGCTATGGGACATCTTTCTCTATACTGTGAATATGTGTGGCTCCAATTGGATAATAAAGAAAGCTATTTTGGCCTATGGCAAGAAAGCTTACAGCCAGGTGGGAAATCCAAGTAGAGATACAGAGAGAAAATGCCAGCCACTGCCCAAGGAGCAACAAGATGCCAGCAGACATACAGATTAATAGGAATGGGTTAATTTAAGATGAAGGAGCTGGCTAGCAAGGAGCTGAAGCCATAGGCCATATAGTTTGTAGTTAATATAAGCCTCTGAGTGATTATTTTATAAGCAGCTGCAGGACTGCGGGCCAGGTTGGACAGAGAAACTTCCACATATTTGTACACAGAGGCTCTCTGCTGAGAGGTGGTGCTCCAGGAATGTGTTCAGTTCATCTCAACTGCCACCTCTGGAAGTCCAGCCCCACCTCCTCAAGTCACTCAGAGTGGGTGTGGCCATGGCTTCTCCTTTTCCTTTCAATCCAGACTTTGTTTCTCATCACGCCTGTGCCTCACTTATCTCTAACTGGCACTAAGATGTATAGTGGTATTTTATTTGTACTGAAATGTGATTTTATTTGTATGTTAATAAAGTTGCCTAGGGGTCAGAGCTATTAGCAAGCCATAGTGAAAGCAGTTGTGGTGGTGCACACCGGTAGGATTTGCTGAAAGAGGTGCACGCCTTTAATCCCAGCACTTGGTAAGCAGAACTAGGTAGATCTCTGTGTGTTCAAGGATACAACCATCATTGGAGACACACGCCTTTAATCTCAATACCAGGTCATAGAAGACCTGGAGTGACCTACAGACCGGCAGTGACGAGACGGTCATGTGGTTGGGTTTACAACCAATGAGAAGGCAGAACAGGAAGTCTTTATAAGACAAACACACAGGAAGTAGCTCCCTTTTCGGAGAGGTCTCCTGGCTGAAGAGGCTAGCTGAAGCAGGCGGGTAAGGCTCTTAGCTCTGACCTCTTGGGCTTTTATCTTTACATTGGCTCTGTGTTTCTTATTTAATAAGATGGTTGATTACATCTACAAAGATGCTCCATTTCGCTCCCCTCCTAATGAACACAATTCTCTTCCATCATGCCTCTCTGTTTACCCATTAGTTTCTCAAATAAGTAACTCGGCGTCAGCGACAAATCAGTGTGCAAGTAGGTTGGGACCGGAACCACCCTCCCCACTCGCCGTGGTGTAAAAAGGACATGCATAGAATCTTGCATCGCAGACCTGGAACATAAAGAGTGCTTAAGACCCAACAGCTTGGCCAAGTGTGGTGTATTTTGAATGATGACAAAGTTGGACCCCATGTAGATTTATGTCCCAGTTTTCTCTCTATGACTGTGATAAAGACCGTGATTGAAAATAACTTAAAGAGGAGAGGGTTTATTTGACATGTATGTATGAATCACAGTCCACCATGAGAGAAAGCCCACAAGAGGTCCAGGCAGGAACTTGGAGGCAGGAACTGAAGCAGAGACCGTGGAATAATGCTGTTTTACTGGTTTGTTCCCATGGCTTGCTCAGCTTACTTTCTCATACAATCCAGGACCACCTGCCCAGGGGCGCCACCATCCACGGTGATCTGAGCCTTCCCACATCAATTGTGAAAGAAAAAAAAATGCTCCCACAGACCTGTCCAGATGGAGGCATTTTCTCAACTGAGAGTCTCTCTTGCCAGATGATTCTAGCCTGTATCAACTTAACAGCAGTGAACCAGCACAATATTCAGATACCTTAGAGGTCACAATGAAGCGTCTCTGGGTAATTCCTGCATATTCTCCAGTGTTTTTCAGGCAAGAGTTGCCTTAGTCTGATGTCTACCCAGAGTAGGATGCAAAGAGACACTTCTCCGAGAGACATCAGCTCAACCTTCACGTTACACCGGAAGAGATACTTGGCTTCAGAGAAGAGCAATGTGGTACCTACTATGGGACAGTGAGAGAGCTCCAGGTGACTCTAGGCTCTGTCCAGGACTGGTTGGAGCACCTCTGATCACCATCTCAGGTGGACATTATCCATAGCCCATCACACCATGGTACAGAGATGCAGATGGGAGAGCACGTGACTCAGCAACCCACGTAGCCGGAAGTTCTCCTGTGTCCCGCCCGGCCCTGAGGTCCGCAGCCACTTATAAAATAATCACTCAGAGGCTCATATTAATTATCAACTGTACGGCCTGTGGCAGGCTTCTTGCTAGCTAGCTCTTTCATCTTAAATTAACCCATTTTTATTAGTCTAGGTATCACCACCTGTTCCGTGGCTTTACCTATGTTCCATTACATGTTGCTCCTTGGACAACAGCTTGGCGTCTCCCCCCACTCTCCTTTCTCCTCTCATTATCTCTCTTGGATTTTCCCACCTGGCTACATCCTGCCCTGCCATAGGCCGGTGCAGCTTCGTTTATCAACCAATCGGAGCAACACACATTCACAGCGAACAGAAAGACATCCCACAGCAGACCCCTACCAAAGACCTACGGAGAAAGGACAGCAGTTCTGCAAGGCTGCCCATCCCTCTTTCCCATTGCTTTCCAGCACAGGTTCAGACCCTGGTGTGGCTTGGACCAGTCCTTCTTTCTGGGATCTCAGACTGTGTTCCACGGGCCATTCTCCCATGCTCTAAAGTGGTCCGTCCTTTCTGATGCTTCTCAATATCCTGCTGTTCTCTTCCAACTCATTTGGAGTGGACAGCTCTGGAGGTAATTTTGATGAAAATGTATAAGAAGCTCTCTTAACTAACATAGGCAAATGTACTCTGCTTTGAAAGCCCCCCCCAAAAAAAACAACTTGTACATGTGTATGTGTGTGCGTGCGTGCGTGTGTGTGTGTGTGTGTGTGTGTGTGTGTGCATGCGCGCGCGCCTGAGATGGCTCAGCAGGTAGAAGTGATTTCCAGGAAGCCTGACAACCTGAATTCAGTCCCCAGAATCCACATGGAAGGAGAGAACAGATTCCTGCAAGTTGTCCTTTGACCCCCTACCCCATGTACACGATGGCACGTGCACTCCCACATGTGCATACACATGCACAAGCGCGCGCGTGCACACACACACACACACACACACACACACACACACATATACATACACACACACACTAAATAAGTAAAATGTAAAAACAGATTTATACGTATGCCTCTCAGCCTGGCTCTCACACCAGGGTTCTCTGATATAGTAGAGTTACGGCTGAACCAGTGGGCAGCTGCAGGAACCGTGCCAACACTGCTGCTGGCCGCCCAGACTCCCTCCATGCAGGAGAATGTATTAGTCACCTTCCTGGTCGCCGTGATCAAATGAATTAGAAACAACTTAAAGGGAGACAGATTCATGTATTTATTACAGTGTGAAGGGCAGCAGTCCATCGTGGTGGGTAACTCATAGCAACAGGGCATGGAGTGGCTGGTCACACTCCTTCCACAATCAGAAAGCAGAGAGGCCTGCCACTAATGATCCACTTCCTCCAACAAGGCTCCTCTTCCTAAAGCTCCCACCACCTTGCTGAAGAGACACTAGCTGGGGACCAAATGCATAAACACATGAGCCCGTAGGGTGTGCTTCACATGCAAAGCACCCTGGGAACTTTAATCCACTACCTAGTCTTAGCTTTCAGATCCGACTTGGGTCTTTGCAATATCCCTTCAGGGTCCACTGAGGAACTAATCAGTTTCCATTTATTCATAGTTAAAATTGGATGCAGTGCTCAGTTTGGAATTAAAATTGTGTGTGTGTGCAATCATTGTTGTGAAATGAATTATTAGCTGGGGCTTATGAGAAGGTATTTTTAGTTTGCTTGTCCACTTTGGTCCGTAGATTTGTCCTCCCAAGTTTCCATTACCAGAGGACAGCTGTGTTCTGATGTGGTAGAGCAGTGGTTCTCAATCTGCGGGTTGTGACCCTTTCACAGGGGTCACCTAAGACCATGGGAAAACACAGTTATTTACATTATGATTCACAACAGTATCAAGATTACAGTTATAAAGTAGCAATGAACATAATTTTATGGGTGGGGGGTCATTACAGCATGAGGAGCTTTATTAAAGGGCCACAACATTAGAAAGGTCGAGAACCACTGTGGTAGAGAGAAAACCTTATTACAAGGGTAAGAGAGAGAGAGCATTCACAGAATTTCTATTATAGTGTGTAACTACAGCATTCGATCTTATCAATACTGCTAATGTCTTACTTTTCCTGACCCATAAATTAGGCTTTGTCATAGGAGAGAGGAAAGCAGTTCATGTAGGTAGTGCTAGGTGCTATTTAGGGCTTCAGCCATCTACTAGGGTCTGGGAACACATCCCTGTGGATAAGAGGGAATGCTGGCTGTGTAGAGAAATCTATAGGATGGGACGATAGCTAATCAGCAAAGTGCTTGCTGGGCATGTATGAGGACCTGAGTTCAAGCCCCGGGTCCCAGGTGAAAAAGCTGGGAGTGGTAGTGTGTGCTTACAATCCCAGAGAAAGGCAGAGACAGGCAGGTCCCTCTGGCTTGTTGGCCGGCCAGCCTAGTCAAATCGGGGAAGTCTGGTTAGTGGGAGTGCCTCTGACCTCCACATGTATATGCATCCTTTCTCTCTCTCTCTTTCTTTCTCTCTCTCTCTCTCTCTCTCTCTCTCTCTCTCTCTCTCTCTCTCTCCCCCCCTTCCCCTTCTCTCCTTTACTCCCTCCCCCCCCCCCTCACACACACACACACACACACACACCCATACACACATGCATGCACACAATAAAGAACGAGACACTGGCCGCTCTCACCAGTGAGAAAAGGAAATCACATATATTGAGGACCTGCAGGTCTCAGGACATTTGTGTTTTTGACATCCCTTGAGTCTCACACCAACCTAAGCAGTAGGCAAGCTCTTCCGGGAGACAAGAATCTGGGCTCCATCTGGGGGTTGTGCCTGAGCCCAAACCTCCTCCCGTTGATTTTCAGAGGTCTGTGTTCCTCCGAGTCGTCAGCAAGAAACCCAGGAGACAGTAGACTTCTGAGAAGTGTGGACCGACCGGCTGCTCTTTTCTATTTAAGGGAATCTCAAAGCACACACCATAAATTATCCTCTCCTCGGCACTCTTCACAGGCGCTGGGTCCCGAGCCAACCCTCCAGCTTGGGACCAGGCAGAGCTGGTCCCCCCCTCCTGTTGGACAGCCACGGTGAGGCACAGATCCTCCCCACAACACAGGGCTCCCTTCACCATCATCCTCCTCTCCTCCCGGGTGACTGACAGTGCCAGGCTGCCGAGCACCTTTGTAAAATTGTATGCATATACTCAGACTTTGCAAGACGCCCGGGTTTCACACAACCCACTAAGCACTAGCCACTGAGATCACCAGCCGTTACCTCTTCTTCACACTTCTTTTATCGAGCAACCCCCAGCTCTGTTTTTCCAAAAAGAACAATCACACACAGTATTTAAATAAGCAACCAACTTTGCTCTTTCTCATTTGGAGACCAAGATAGGGGAAGGCTAACAGCCCGCCATGGTGTAACACCAGCCCCACTGGGTCTGCTGTGCCCCCAAGACAGCCCTTCTAGAAGCCCCCATGGTGTGGCAGCCCAGTTTTCTTCCTGGAATTCAGCTTGCCTTCTAATACACTGACAGTTGCATCTTAAGAATAGAGTGATTTTCTCATCCTGGGTTTGTCATACAAAACTACTGGCAGGGATATATTCCTGGGACAGCTTTTTAAAGTCTGTCTGCAAACAGCACCGAGACTAAATTTGTGTCCCTGAATGAGTGGGGATGGAGCGTGTTGCAAAGAGAAGCCAAGAGGCCAAGAAGGTGGAGTCTCGGCTCACCCTGCCAGGAGGTCTGGACAGCAAGTGTCCATCCGTCAAGCCACACACCATGCTCTCAAGTGAGGGAATCCTAGTTAGGAATTCAAGGCATTTTGGCTCATTCCTTAAAACCGGTGTTGGAAATCCACATCAGTAATAATCATATGGGCTCACATTCTATGTCACAAGGCTTTCTATAATATACATGAAAAAAACATGACTTTGCAAAGCGAGAATAGATTCCATGTGACTAGAAATGGACAACAGTTTTGTGGCTGGGTGGTTTCCACATATAGGTTAGTCCCCCTCCATCCACTCTCTGCCTCCAGTGTTCCCCTCAGTCATTCTATGGCCATGTCCACTAGACTACAGACAGTCGTCACCTCTAGCTGCACTCTGGGTGTGAGTTTTAAAAAGAACAGGCAAGGTTGGAGGCCAGCTTCTCTTCTCAGACTGACTGTGTTCATGGTGTAGCTCACCTGTGAACTCTTTCTGGTTTTGTATGAGAGCAGGTGAGCATGAAGCTGATGGGTAGCCAGAGTCTGCAGAGTATTTATTATTTCTAATAGAGCGAATTGATCTGAGAAACCCCTTCAAGCAGGTGCATGGTGCTTCTGTGGGTAGAAGAGGAAAAGCCTTATCATTTTTTCACCAAAAGGAATTTATTTTACAACCATCACTATCATGAATACAGAATTCAGTATCATACTGTTGATCAAATGAGGTTTCATAAATAAGGTGTAAGTTACATTTAAAATATCACGAATCATTTTCTAAAAATACATAAAACATTCCAGAAGTATAGAGTTGAGACTACTTCATAGAAAGGAAATAATATGATATTTTGCACACCAGACAACATGTGGGTGTGTATCTATCAATCCATCTAACTGCCAGCATGCCTAAACAGTTTTGACCATAAGGATACTGCGGATACTTTAATTTTTTTAAGTTTGGGGGCTGAAGAGATGACCCTGTGGATGAAAGTACTTGCTGCTCTTCCAGGGGACCCAAGTTCAGTTCCCAGAACCCATGCCAGAGAGCTCATGACTGCCTGTAACACCAGCTTCAGGGCATCTTATGTCTTCTGGTCTCCACAGGTGTATGTATACACCTGTATACAGATACACACACAAATATAAATAAATTTTAAAAATTAATATGTTCTTACAGATTCTGAATCTTCAGGAGATCGTCTTATTTCCAATGAACAAAAAAACCTACCAAAGCCCCCTTTCAAATAACATCTATGTGTTTTAGTCATCCCCTTAGCAGGAAAGGGACAAAGCGGTATTGCCTTGTTCTCTGATTCTGACAATATTTTAGCCTTTTGAATATTCTAAATCTAATTCACACTTAATAAAAAGGAGACATAATTCCCAAGAGGCTTCCAAATGGCTTCTTCAAAACTGACTTATGACGTAAGACTACAGAGCAGCGCTAGGTCAGGGAAGGGGTGTCCTCTGCTGTGGGACTTTCGTTTCCCACGCTCTGCTGTATTTTGGTGTGTTGCAAGCAACCGCTACAAGTGGGTGGATGTTCTATTTTCTTGTTGGCACAACTGGTGAAAAACTAAACGACCCTTCTATTCAACAAACAGCAGATATACTGGGTGGACACCAGTCGGAGTCTGCAGGAGTAAGAGGATTGTTGAAGATGCAAAACCAGGGACCACCCCACTGCAGGGCACACCTCAAGCCAGACATTTTCCGTTGCACAGAGACGTTGCTTCCTAAAGCTTTTTTTTTTTTTTTTTTTTTTTTTTAACCTTGGGGTAAGGGCGAGATCGCTTATATCCCAGGCTGACCTTGAACCCGCTCTGCAGCTGTGTGTGCCGTTGTATTTCTGATCCCCCTGTCCCTACCTTCCAAGAGCTGGGGTTACAGGCATGCACCGTCATAGGTAAGTTTACGTGCTACCGGGATCAATCCCAGGGTTCCCTGCATGCTACACAAAGACTCCACCGACTGTGCAGTTCTGATGTTTGTGTCTAGATAGAGGCCCCCCGTTGCGGTTTGAATGTGAAATGTCCCCACAGGCTCTTGCCTTTACATACCAGGTCCCCGGCTGGTGATACTGTTGTGGAAGGTTGAGAAATGCTTAGGAAGCGGGACCTGGCTGGTTGGCTGGGCAGGGGTGAGATCTCTGAGGAAAGACCTTTGAGGGATCCAACTTAGGATCCTATCCTACATCCTGGTCCTGACATCATATGAGAACCTTCATGAAATACTCCTGGAGCCAATGGAGCTCTTCCACCAGGCCTCCCTGCCACGATAGATGGAAATTTCCTGAAACCACTAACCAAAATAAATTCTGACTCCCGTAACTTACTTCCACTGGGGTGTTTATCCCAGACCCTCAGCTTGTGTATTTGTTTTGCTCATTCTTGAGAAAGTGGACTGTGTTAAGAGTGTATGACAGAGGTATCCCAAGCATATCCCAGTAGACTTTGGGACCTAACAGACAGGACCTGACACGTGCCCAGCTGAGGCAGCTGGACCTGCAGTCCAGCCATCATCCCTCTGTCCTGCTTTAATTGTCTCTCAGCAGTGAGCAGGACCACAAGGACCCACAGCAGGCAGGCAGACACACCGTGATTCTTACAACCCACCAACAGTAAGACTGTGCTGGATGCTTCAATGCTGTTTCTTCTCCCAAGCCTCCTAGATTTCAAAAACTGGAATACTGGGTAGGGCCATGGGCACTCAAGTTGCCTGGGTGCTCAGAAGCTAAGTCATGAATGAGCCACGTACAAAACTGAATGTGTAAGTGATTGAAAGCAGACAGCACTTGAGAAATTCCAGGGATCAATTTCTAACACATTTTTAAACAAAACTCATCTGTTGGGAATTTTTTTTTTTAATTTCAAAGCACAAAGCATAAAAACAAACTGTTAAGTATACCACAGGATACAACAGTGATAGTACCAGGTAGCCATAAAATTCCCTTTTAAACCTAAGCAACAGGGCGGGAAGAGAAGCAGAGGTGGGAAGGCCCTTCAAAAGCTGGCAGGCCAGCTAGACTGCTGCCCCAGCTAGACTGCTGCCCCAGAATGGAGAGGAGAAGCTGGAATGTGGAACTGTCGCATGCGCTTCCCTTTAGATGTTCTTAAATTGTTCCATTTATTTATGGGGGGGGGGCACATATGTGGAGGTCAGAAGACAACTCTCAGGAGTCAATGCTCTTCTTCCACACATGGATTCCGGGGATTGAACTCCAGTTTTCAAACTCAGCAGGAAGTGCCTTTGCCCACTGACCCATGTCTTCCTTACTTCTCTAGCTTGAAGATAAGACACTGTTGTGGTTATATATTGTGTACCCCAATAAAGCTGGCCTGAGGATCAGAGAAGCAGAGCAAGCCACAGCCAACCTCACCTCGCCAACTCCTCAACCGATCCTGTTTCCACGAATCCTCAGACTGAAAGCCTCCGAGTCCTTACCCGAAAGGCCTCAGCCAAAAGAGCCTTTAGTTCCTGTCTCCTCATGCCTTATATGCCTTTCTCTGCCCTGCCATATTACTTCCTGGGATTAAAGGCGTGTGTGCTTCCCAAGCAAAGGTATGAGATCTCAAGTGCTGGGATTAAAGGTGTGTGCCACCACTGCCTGGCTCTGTTCCCAGTGTAGCCTTGAACTCACAGAGATGCAGATGGATCTCTGCCAATTGGGTGCTAGGAATAAAGGTGTGTGCCACTACTGCCTGACCTAAATGTCTAATCTAGTGGCTGGCTCTGTCCTCTGATCCTCAGGCAAGCTTTATTTGGGTTACACAATATATCACCATACACCATGACCAAGGTAACTTACAGAAGAAACTATTTGGGGCTCTCAGTTCCAGAGAGTTAGAGTCCATGGCTGTTATGGTTGGGAGCATGGCAGCAGGCAGGCAGGCATGGTGCTGGGGCAGTAGCTGAGAGCTCACATCTCGAGACACAAGCATGAGGCAGGAGACTGGGAATGGCATTGACTTTTGAAACCTCAAAGCCCACTCTCAATGACTCACCTCCTCCAACATGGCCACACCTCTTAATCCTTCCCAAACAGCTCCACCAGCTGAAGACCAAGTGCTCAAACATATAATCCTATGGGAGGGAGGGGGTGGGCATTATCATTCAAACCACCACATTCTCTCTTTTTAATGTAGAGAAAGTCAAATTGCAGGAGCCACAACACGTGATATAGTGGGTGGTTTTCAAGCAAGCTCTGAGCTACATTTTTAATTTGAAGTGTCATTTGAAATCCTTAAACATTAAATCTATCTAATTACATATATATGGGGAGAGATAAATTCGATAAAATGCCAGAACCCAATAAAGTAATGTAACACTGCAAAACCTCTTATAGACAGCTTGAAAAACACACTAGGAGTTCATTCAGGTACTGGTTAATGTCATCTAAAAGTGTGTGGTGACTGAGGTGAAGTTCCGTACCAAGCAGGCACACTTGAGAGCAGCCTGAGTCGGACAAGCACTGTTTTGGTTTCCACTGAACATGTGATTGAAGAATAAGCGTCTGTCAGCATCACTGACAATTCACCTATGTTTGTACATCTCATCCTGTACTTTCCAGGAAAACACCATCAGTCATGTCCAGACATGAAGTCACAAGGGAAAAGTATAGTAACTCCAAAGGCAGCAGCAGCAGGAGCCAGGATGAGATTTCCTAAGGACCAGAGTCTCACTGTCCCGTGATAGATGACACACACCCATAGAGCCGAAAAGTGGCTGCCAATGACCCATGTACAAACAGGAGAAAGGGGTTTGCTCCCTAACATGTGCATAAATGCATACATGTCCTGCAGACAAGGTGTGGATGTGTAGTCCTGTAGCCAGCCTAGTGGGAATGAAGACATTCTAGAGAGACCCTTGCACCCCTCCCTTCGGGTATTCAGACAGTAGACCTCAGGAATCTAGAATGTCCCCCCAGAAGGAACAGGCCAAAAACCTGATGCCAGCCAGAGGAGGCACCTGTCTCCCAGAAAGATACTTCACATATTTCTGACAACTTGTCCACTTTCCAAGAAAGACAAGAGCTCGGACAGTGATGACCACACCTTGGCCAGGATTTCTTGCCCTCTAAACCTAACCCTCATGTCAGATCCCGAAAGATGGACTTGGGGGGGGGGGGTCATTAAGCCTTGCTTGTTCCTCTTCCCAGTGTGGCTGCATTAAAATAACCCCCCTTTCTCTGCTTTTCACAATTATCTATTTAATTGGTGTGGGGGGGACAGGTTACTGAGCTTGGCTTGTTAGCATGTTCAGATTCCAGGATCCCATCAGAACAACTCCACTAACAGCCCCAGCTGCCCAGGAGGCCGAGGTGACAGAGTTGAACTTGGGAGTTCAGGACCATCACAGGCAACAGAACAAGAACCTGTCTCAACAGAAGAAAAAAACCATCTTATCTTGATTATAAAAAATGACTACTGGTCACATAAAAATGTATCTAAAATACAAAATGAAGGGCTGGGAAAATGGTTCCGTGGGTAAGAATGCTTGTTCTGCAAGAATGAGGACCTGAGTTTGAATGTGTTGTGACTATGTAAAAAGGGTCAGTAAGATAAAGACCCAGCACTGGGAATGAAGACATAAGGATCCCAAGAGCTTGCTGGCCAGCCAACCGAGCCAAAATGTTTGGTGTTTGCAGGTATGTTTCCCCGTACAGTCACCTCAATGTGTGTGCACGTATACACACACACACACACACACACACACACACACACTCACTTTAATGCACAACAACTCATGCATACAGATACATTCTCTTTAATGCACACACACACACACACACACACACACACACACAAAGAAACTGTACAAAAGAAAGCAAGCAATGCCTTCAGTTCTTTGGTCCTTCCTTTTAATATATCTTTGACATTTGTATTATTTTGCATGTGTGGGCATGCATGCCAGAGCATGCATGGAGGCCAGAGAGCAACTTCAGTAAGTCAGCTCTCTTCCTTCCGTCATGTGGGTTGTAAGTAAGGAACTCAGGTCACCAGTGCCCTTATCCACTAAGCCATGTCCTCGGCCTCTGGTTCTTCCTGTTAAAGTCACTCGGAGACCGCGCTTTCCAAGATTTTGTAATCACTTCATCTTTTTGTTTTGTTTTGCTCTTTGGTTTGTTTTTAAACTAGAATTTATGGCTATACAAAAATCCATCTCATGCACGCAGTGACACATCTTTGCAGTTTCTATTGCATCAAGTATTGAAGATTAAAAAACATGGAATGAAAACACTGCAAATAGCCAAGTATGGTACTTTGGTAAATAAACATTAAAATGGTTCAGATGAACACAATCTCTAGAAAGACGTGGCCTAGGAGAGATGGGCTACAGACACCAGACCAGGGCCACATCACCACGCTCCACAGACAAAGTGGAATAGCCCCGTCTATGAGTCACAACGCCACGGAGGTCTTAAATCTCTCCAACTGCAGCCACAACAAGTACGGTGCCCCCAGCAAAAGGACCAGGCCTCTCCCTGCAGACACACTGGCCCTCCTTCCCAGGGAGACTTCATGTGAAAGTGTTGGCGCTGTGACTCCAGCATCGTGTCGTCCCCGTGACATTAAATGCTCTTTGGCAAAATAAATCACACTGTGTTTAACCACTCCTTGACTCTTGGACACTTAAGCTGGTAACCAATCTTCTGAGATAATAAACAAGATCACAGAGAATGATAAATTTTATGTTATACCATTAAATTAAAAGCACAACAACCCAGTGACATAATTCAGTCTGGATTTAGCCTATCTGATTTTAAAGACTGAGCAAGATTATCATAATAAATCCTAGGCCTATCCATTCCATCTTTATAATCCCCAAACTTAATAAATGTGGCTTTTAATGCTTTCCATGATACCATCAGTCAAGGTGCTGGGAGATGCAGGTTCCGGGAGGCACCTTGAAATTTCACTAGGCGTATTATTCAGATTCATTTAAATACACTAGACAATGGAGTAAAATCTGTCCAACTCTCACAGCTCCCAACGCAAACTTTTCCTGAGATGTTAATGAATACAGCCTGTGAAAGTCTACTAACGAGGCAGGGAAAAGACCCAGTGTTTGCCACGTACACCCGAGGAGTCAGGATCCTTGGGACTCACATAGAAGCTGAGCAGGTACAGTAGACTGCCCCTAATCCCAGCACTCCGGAGGCAGAAATGGGATCACCTAGAACAAAATGGCTATGCTAGACAACCTGAAACTGGCAAGCTGTAAGTTCAGAAAGAGACCCTGCCTCAGTATTCAGTAGAGAGCAGTCAGAGATGACACTCATCAACACTGAGCCTCTACACTCACATGCACACATGTGCCTGAGCACCAGAACACACACAACTGCACCTACACACATCCACACAACCCACACATCCACGTGCCCACCCTTCTGTACTTAGCCCAGGCCTCTGCTCATAAACACCCATTAAGCACTCAAACATTCCTCTACAGCCGAGGACTCCGTTCCACGGAGCTGACCCTTCTCATCCTGTGCCAAGTTCTTTCGTTTGGCTACCCTTCTGTCTGTGGCGACAATCCAGTCCTTCCCGACACAGCCTCCCCAAGTCATCTCACTCTCCAGCCCATTCCTAGAGGCCCCCAGTCCCCAGACGAGGCTGGCTTGCTTGCTTCGTGTGAATACCACTGCTGCCTCCTTTGACCTGGTCTCTGCCACCTCTTTGTCTGAAGTCAATGTTTAGCTCTCTTCTGGGAAGTTCCTTCATTCAGACTTTCTTCCCTAGAGAAACATGGACTCTGAAATCAAACACTCAAACTTCCTGTTACTACTGTGCGTTCCTTATGCTAATTTGCCTATGAGATTTCCTGGCAGACCTGAACCCCTGCTCAAATGACTAAAGATTAAAGTCTGCCTTCTCCCAGGTGGAGTCTAACATGAGCAGCACTTTCTACCTGGGAGTTGAGAATTGTCTGCCTTCATCTCTGTGGGCAGCTGGACAGTGAGCCAGACAGAGGGACCCAGACAAAAGAGAGTCTCCCAGTCCCAGGGCAGACTGATTGATATCTAGGACTCAGCTAATAGCTCGACACATTGTGATGATCTTCACATCAGTGGCTAACTTTTGGCCCAGATGTCGCCTACTCTTTTTCCTTATCAAAACTCGGTACTTCTGCTACCATTGGAAGCTCCTGGTGAATGTGTAGGCTGGTTAGAAGCTAAGATGAACAGTACCCTGTACAATTAAACATTCACTGCTGGATTACAACTTTATGGGAGCATTACCTGTGGGGAGTGGATGAAGTCCTGAGCGAACGTGTTGTTGCTGACAGGAGCAGGGCCCAGGTCAAGGGCCTGACGATGCCTCAGTCCCTTGGCAATGGCAAAGCTTTCTCTCGGGTAGCCTCAGAGGAATGGTAAAGTCTCTGGTCTAACTAGGAGTGTTTGGGAACCACTGATCAGTGTGTATGGGAACTACCAACCACGGGTTTCTCCTCTCAGATGACCACAGCCTGACACGGTTCCTCTACAGAGGCCCCCTGTGAAGATCAGCCAAACTGGCTTCTTTGTTCAGCTGTATGCAAAAACCTACCTCCTCAATTTAGATGTAGAAAACAAATGTGCCGTTTCCAGACTGCCACTGGTGCGTCTCCATCAGAGGCACACCCCACCACACCTCAGCTTTCCTGTATCTATATACCTGTCATTTCTTCATTCCCCATCACCCGAGTCAGGGCAGTCCCTAACGACATGCAAGATCATAGCAGTTATCATCTACTAATCACTAGGACAACAGCATCATACCCTGTTAATGAAAAGGGGGGGGACATTTGGGGGGAACATTGCACTCATTTTTGTTCTTGCTATTCATGGCAGCCTGTCACTAGGTGGCCTCTCAGTTACTGTCTTTGTTCTGTGACCAAGTTCCTGACAGGAAACAATGGGAAGGAAGGGCTTGTTGTGGTTTATAAGTTCAAGGGGCTACAGTCCATCACGGCAGGGAAGGATTGGTAGTAGACAGGTAGCCACACTGCTCCATAATCAGGATGCAGAGAGTGGACTGGAGGTCACGTTGGCCTATCAAACTTCTAAGCCCACCCCCAGGAACTCATGTCCTCCGTCAAGGGTCCCCGCCCAAGAGATCGTAGCCTTCTAACAGAGCGCCAACCAGCTGAGGGCCGGGTATTCAAACACAGGACCCTATGGGAGACATTCCACATTCAACTCACAAAGATGGTTACTTCTATACTGGAATGGATGCTGCCGTGTTCGCTTCCAGATTCAAACGTCCTAAAAGCGAGTACAATTCTAGTACCTCCTAATTTAAAATCTTCAAAACCCAAAAGCAGCAAATTGAGTGGGGCTTCCAAATGCCTGCTTCCAGGCCAAACATTCACCACACACAGTTGACAGCTATCCAAACAAGCTCCAGCTTTTGCAGTAAGCAACAAGAATTGAGATGCAAATATGCACAACGTACACAGAGCTAGACGTGTTCCATACACGTATCACTGGTTGCTGACAAGACTAGAGTGGTAAGCTGGACAAAGGAGAAAACTACCTTTTTCTAAGTACCTGAGTGTCGCAGAATATTTGTTTAACTATGCAAAGATGTGCTGCATTTGTTTAACTGTGTACAGGTGTGCTGCATTTGTTTATGTTGCAGAATATTTGTTTGACTATGTAAAGATGTGTTTCATTTGATTAATTATGTAAAGACGTGTTGCTGTTTTAGCTTGCCTGCCTAAGGCACCTGATTGGACTAATAAAAAGCTGACAGACTAATAGTGAGGGAGGACATATAGGCAGGACTTCCGGGCAGGGAGAGTAAGAAGGAGGAGGAATTTAGGCTGGGGAAGAAAGAAAGAGAGACACCAGGGGCCAGACAGACATGGAGGAGGCAGGAAAGTAGGACATACAGAATGAAAGAAAGGTAAAAAGGCCCAAGGCAAAATATAGATGAAGAGAAACAGGTTAATTTAAGTTATAAGAGCTAGCGGGACAAGCCTAAGCTAAGGCCAAGCATTCATAATTAATAATAAATCTCTGTGCCTTTATTTGGGAGCTGGTTGGTCATTGCCCAAAATTCCAGCTACACCTGAGGAAAGGGAACTTCTCTCCATTCCAAGAAAAGAGTTCTAAAATTTCTGTAGGAACCACCTTTCTAGGGTAAGGACCTGATCCCAGCCAATATTCCCATGTGTGACTACTTAAAGAACCAAGTGTCCCCACAACAGAACTACTCAGAGTTTCTTTAACATGCCTTCCAAAACTCTGAATATCTGTTTCTCTTATTTTGTTACAGCCCCAGGAGTCTGCTCCCAGGGCACGGCAGGAGGAATATTCTCCTCATTCTCCACAGTGAGCAAAGCTGTCTGACAACTTTCCCTACTTCCTTTCTCGGGAGGTCTCAGTCCTGTCCCTGAGGATGCTTTATCCAGTGAGGAGATCTCCAAGCAGTCTCAGCTAGGCAACATTCCTCATTCCTCCTGCTGCCCTAGGACCTGCCACCATATGGATCCGCTTATCTCTCCTCCATTCCACTGCCCTCAGTGCTGGGCACTGTCTCCCTACCCTGTGCTCCTGATCAGCTCTGACAACAGATTCAGAAACAGCAGCACTGCTGGGTCTGGGAGCTGTCTGGTATGGATTCCCAGGTATTTGTCAAGGGCAAGGAGTGGGAAAGGTATAATCCCCTCCCCCTTATCTCCAATGACATTACAGAAATCATAAAAGGAAGCAGAGTGAATTCAGCCCTTAATCACACTTGAACATGCTAGCTCCAAGTGAGTTCAAACAGCTGGAGATATCAAGACAAATTACCCAGTGTCTATATAGGAGGAGGAGGAGGAGGAGGAGGAGGAGGAGGGGGAGGAGAAGGAGAAGAAGGAGAAGAAGAAGAAGGAGGAGGAGGAGGAGAAGAAAATTAAGCCATACTAATAATTCAAAATTTTTCATTAAAGCAAAGATTTTCTTAGCTGATGTTATTTTCAAAATCCCAGGACATTTTGTGACAAGTTGAAAGACCTAGTAATGCACAGAGCATTCAGTAGAAACTTCCAGAATGTGAGACCTTAGTGATGGAGATAAGTAATCCTAGAGAAGTGCCTGTCTCTATCACTTTAACAATGCTTCAAAACAAGCCTTGGGGAAATTTCTGCTTTGGGAAAGATGGAGTAGACACGCTTTCAAATACCTCAATCCCCCTGGACACGACATATCAAACACATGCAGAAGGATCCTGACAGCTGCAGAGAAGAAGACGGATCAACTGGGAATCTAGAAATCTAGATGCCCCTGGGATTCCGTTTGTCTTTTATAGATAAAATGCCGACAGCAGAGCCCTCTTCATCCAGAGAGGGCCCAGAAAGAGGCAGTCCAGTCCAGCAGAAAACCTTAGATTCATCTAGTCAAATCCCACAAACGAGTTAATGGCCAGGGCTCACCTATGCCAACGAAGACCAGACGGGACCAACATCTCCCCTAGCTGGGGTGTGATTGGACACATTCTAGTCCCAGGTAGGATGGTGTTGAGGTGCTGTGGATATTGCTCTGTATAAATAAAACACTGATTGGCCAGTGGCCAGGCAGAAAGTATAGGCAGGATAGGGAGAGAGGAGAATTCTGGGAAGTGGAAGGCTGAGTCAGACACTGCCAGCTGCCGCCATGACAAGCAGCATGTGAAGATTCCAGTAAGCCACAAGCCACATGGCAAGGTATAGATTTATAGAAATGGATTAATTTAAGATATAAGAACAGTTAGCAAGAAGCCTGCCATGGCCATACAGTTTGTAAATAATATAAGCATCTGTGTGTTTATTTTATAAGTGGGCTGTCAGACTGCTGGGGCTTGGCGGGACCCAGAGAGAAAACTCCAGCTACATTGAGGTGTCTTTGGCTGCCAGGTGGTCATGAGCCTGACACCTTTGATGACAATGGAGACGATAGGAGAGAGTGGACTTCCATTCCCACACCACCGTCCTCAAGTGGTGGTCTCTCACCACAAGGGTGGCAGCAGAGGAATCCTAGAAGACAATCAGGCATCTTAGCAATGTCAAGCGATAAAGAAGGCATCCACTCAAGGAGGCTCCCTGAGAACCAATAGCAGGGCCTTCCTATCCTGGCTACCGTGATGCAGCCATAGGGGAGAGTTGCAGGTCTAGCCACACTCATAGGGACGACAAACCCTCCAGGCCACGGAAGCTGACAAGAACCAAGAGGCACACCCTCCGATTCCCCTGGAGGAGTTTGTTAGAAGACCCTGAGATTTAGACAGAACTGAGGGGGGTCTTATGACAATATTAAAATGCCCAGATTGCCATAAAAAAAAAAAAAGAGTTGTACTAAGAAACAGGAAGGTCTCCACTTGACTGAGAACACAGGACGCTACACTCCGACGTCAGCATGGAGAAAAAGTGGTTCTACAGGTGCCGTTGCGGCTCGTCATCCTGGGGACGGGAAGCTATCAAAACAGAGAGAGAGAGCAAACCACTGCACACCAGCAGCGAAGAAGTGGGGACGACGTCACAGATCTCACAGCTATCGCCACAAGTATGCCTCCAAGGCAGCTCAGAGCCTGCCCGCAGCAAACTCAGAGCAGAAATTCCCTGCCACGGAACAGAAGACGTAAAGGAGAACAAAGGGAGCGTGTCAACTAACAATAGCACTAATCAAAACGTATCAACTCGGTGGATGCTCCCGTGCAGATCTACTTGCAAGTTTACATGAAGCTTCCGTCGAGAGGCTTGCATGGGCTGCCACTCCCTCGGGGGGGCTGGGTTTCAAGGCTGGAGTTGCCCAAGTCACCTGTGTGATGCAGATAGCCCCAGTGAACGCATTAGTGAACTAAGCTGGCCTTGGGTGCCATCATTTCTTCGATCTGTTGGTACCCTACCTGGGATGAATAGGTATTGGATAGCACATCCAGTCAGAGATGGGCACTTAGCATCCCAGGTGAACTTGACCTTCCACGCTGACAAATCAGTAAGAGTGGAACTGTATCAGGAAAGTAAAACTTAGCCAGAACCTTCTCTACTTATTTTCAGCACACAGTGCCTCAGCTCTGAACATTGCCACCCAGACAGAAGACAGGACCCAGGGCCAAGGGGCACAGGAAGAGAGAGCAGCAAGACAGTCAGCCAACAGCAGGGTCTGTACGGCTGTGCCCTTTCATCTCGAAAGGCAGTGTTAGCTAACAGCTGAACTATTCTTTCAGATCTTAGTTTCCTTGGCAGCCCAAGAGCTGACAGATCAACGGAAGACCGTCTGATGTCACTGTGATTATTTGCCTTTATTTTGCTGTTCTATTTACTTACTATTTTTTTAACTTTACAAATTGTATAATTAAAAAAAAATCTTTGCCAAGAAAACCATACTCAAAGTTTATACATCCCATTGGATTTTACACTTTTACTACTGAATGTATTTTATGCACATATTCACTAGCAAAAAATGGAAAAAAAAAAACCCATGACAGAATCAGAACTAGAAAAACAATTATCTTCATAACGTCTTTCATAACTTGCGCCCATTGCCTGCATTTGGTCCTTTCTCATCCCTCCCCTAACAATCACCCTTTCTTACTCTTTCCTGCATGTTGCACTGCATTCACACGTGTGTACGTTTGCATATGTACATATATTATTGGCCAGATTCTACATATGAGGGAGAACAATATTTTTCTGAGATTGTATGGCATCTCTTAACACTATACGCTCTAAGTCCATCCATTTTCCGGCAGCATTCTGTATTTCATTTTTTCCATAGAGCAGAACAGTATTCACATACACATCAGATTTTCATTACTCGCGCATCTTTTGATGGACGAGGAGGTTGTTTCCAATTCTTTGCTATGGTGTAAGCTGAGGAAGGCAATTGAAACTTACCTGTAGCTGGGCATGGTGGCATGTACCTGTCACCCCAGCACTCAGAAGACTGAGGTAGAAGGATCATTGGTGTAAGTTCTGCTTGAGTTACATAGTAAGAGCCTTTTGTGCTAAAAAGGAGGGAGGGAAGGAGGGAGGGAGGGAGGGAGGGAGGGAGGGAGGGAAGGAAGGAAGGAAGGAGGGTTCCTTTCTATGTTGTGTTTTACATGTGTACAGGTTGTTAAGCTCACATTAACACGTTAGGGTTAACTTGTATGGCAGACTTCACTGTGATTTTGACCACAGCACAGTGATCATCTTCATATTTTCCTTTTTAAATTAATGTGGGAAGGCGGGGCACCTGCGTGCCACGGTGTGCATGTGGAGATCAGAGGGCAGTTTTCAGGAGTCAGTTCTCACCTTCCACCTTGCTGAGGCAGAGTGTATCTTGTTTGTATCTCTTCTGTGCTATGCACCCCAGGCTAACCGCTCCACAGGCTTCTGGGTAATTTTCCCGACTCCTCTTCCTTTGCCCTCTATAGAATTGCTGGGGTCGCAGGTGCAAGCTGCTGCATCCAGATGTTGATGCAGGTTCTGGGATTGAACCCAGGTCAAGCTTGGCCAGCCAGGGCTTTAATCTGCCGAGCTGCCTCCTCAGCCCGAGTATGCAAAAGCATATAGAATACGAGCTTCACAGCTCCTCATTTTTATATGTATCCCATCACTACCCTGCCTGTTACAGCTGTCCTCAGTTTGGATGTGTGTCTTAAATGCCTCCATCTTACCATCTAAGTTCTGAGGGATTTGTTTTGTTTTGTTTTGTTTGGGGGTTTGTTTGTTTGTTTGTGTGTGTTATTATTCTTAAGCATTTATAGCATTTACATTGAATTCTCTAATCACACTGCTCACTGCTGGGGATGTCTTTCTGTATGCTGTAAATGTGTTGCTCTGATTGATTGATAAATAAAACGCTGATTGGCCAGTAGCCAGGCAGGAAGTATAGTATAGGCAGGATAAGCAGAGAGGAGAATTCTGGGAACAGGAAGGCTGAGTCAGGAAACACTGCCAGCTACCACCACCGCCATGAGAAGCAAGATGTAAAGTACCGGTAAGCCACAAGCCATGTGGCAACTTATAGATTAATAGGAAATGGGTTAATTTAAGATGTAAGATCTAGCTAGCAAGAAGCCTGCCAGGGCCATACAGTCTGTAAATAATATAAGTCTCCGTGTGTTTATTTGGGTCTGAGCGGCTGTGGGCCCGGGTGGGACTGGAGAAAACCCCAGCTACTGCTCACCACACCTCCTTTAGGAATGTTACCTCCAATCCTTTTCTTCTATTCTCTGCTCCTCTTCCCTCCTTCCAATCCCCCTTCCCTCTTCTTACTCTGTCTTGTTCCCCTTGCCTCTTCCCTCCCTTCCCCTTGACGGAAGGATCTGTCAGCTCCTCCTTGCCTGACTTTCATTCTCTCTCAAGCTGGTTTTGTTTCTTTGTTTTGTGTTTGTTTGCCTGGCTGGTTGGTTTTGTTTTCTCCTCGGATTTCTGGAAGGACCATGGGTGAGACTGTTCTCTGCATTCTTGGAGCCACCATCTCTGCACTTGGATAGCAGCTAGGCTGCATGTAAATATTTTGAAGTGCAGTTCCTGCTCTAAGAACTTCTAACACTGCCTTCCACTGAGTGCTGTGCAAAGGTCTGGGGAGACCCTGCCTTCCCCACCCCCACACTGACAACTGTCATAGAACTGTCTCCAGTAACTTCAGTTCGAGCAGTTACGTTCGGGGACCTAGAATATTCTCTCAATCTGTAGATTGCAATCTTTCCTTAAAATGTTAAAAAAAAAAAAAAAAGGAATTTAAATATCAGTTTAAAAGTGCTTGCCAGGCACACACAAAGCCCTGGGTTTGATCCCCGGCACTACAGAAACTTGATCTAGGAGCACACCCCTCTAATCCCAGCACTAGAAAAAGGGAGGCAAGAGGATAGGAGGGTTCAAGACCAGCCTCTTGGCTACCTTGTGATTTTTGGGGCCAGCCTGGAATATGTGAGACGTTGTCTCAAAATCAAGAAATAAAAATAAAATAGGCAGCTCAGCTATGACTCAGCCGGTGAAGAAGTACTTGCTTGCAAGCATGAGGGCCTATGTTGGGATCTGTAGCCTCATGTGAAAACCACAGGCACAGAGATGCACGGTGATGATCTCAACACTCAAGAGGCACACTGGAGGATCCCTGGGAAATTCTGTGTACTCTAGATCCAATGAGAGGGCCTGTCTAAAAAAATAAAATAGAGAGCTATGAAGACATTCAACATTGGCCTCCATATGCATGCATATACATATGCATATTCTGTGTGTGTGTGTGTGTGTGTGTGTGTGTGTGTGTCTCACACACACATATACACATACACGGAGGAATACACATGCACACACACAAAGACACACATTCTGGCTTTCTCATCCTCTCTCCTGCTTGTCTTATGTATCTTCTGAGTTTTATCATTTACTGAATGGTATAGACAGGTAAATGCATTTTCTCCAGAGAGCTCTGAGTGGGCCTGCTCAGCACTATCTCAGAACTCAGAGCTTCCTCTCCTCACCTTTCCCAAGGAGGGGGGTTACACAATGCTGAGAGGGATCATGCTCACACAGAAACACTAGAATGCAGCTGGAAAAACAAAAGAAATCTATGAATAGTGTCCTTTCTGAAGAAAATCCCTGCTGAATTTCTCTATCACAAGCAAACACATGTCAGCTAAACACAGTAGTTGGAGGAATGAGCTGAGTGGTCAGATATTTAAACACAGCTTGAAATTTACCCAAAACTAGGCTGTGGAGCTCGCTCACTAGGTGAGAGGCTTGTCCCACCAGGAGGTTCAGAGTATGATCCTCAGAACCCACATAAAGATGGTGTGAGTCTTGTAATACCAGTCCCGGGGAAGCTGAGACAGGGAGATCCCTGGGCCTGCCATCCTACCCTAATCTATGAACTCCGGGCCAGTGAGAGATTGTCTCAAAAAACCAATGAGGATGGCATGGAAGAATCCTAGGATCATCCTCCAATCGCGTGTACACACACACACACACACACACACACACACACACACACACACACACATTAACCTGAAATGTTACATCCAGATTCAAAACACCTCAGGGATGGACTTGTATAAAACACAAGATAGAGGCTGTGCCCAGTTCCAACAAGACTTTCTCAACCAGTAGCAAATCTGGAAATGACCCACATCTGTTCAGGCCGGAGAGTGAGGAAGACAACAGGGAGCTGCCCCTTCTTTCCGGGGTCATAGGAGGTAACTTCCAGAGGGCATTCAGCCTGAACTGCCTCTAACATCAGACATCTAGACAAACGATGGTCAATAATCTTAACTATAATAAATTCAGCCCTCATTATTGCTTTCAGCAAAAACCAGAAAACTGTGCATACCACCCCAAGCAAAGAGGACCAGGAAATCATCTCCCAAAGTGTCCCAGAAGGCTTGATGGTAATCAAAGAGAAGAGTGCATTTAAAGATGGATGTAGAGAGCCAAGATTCCAACTGTTGGATCACTTCCTGAATTTTCTGTGCAAAAACACCGAGTTTTAAAATAAGAACTACTGTCTACGAATGCAAAGCACACCAAAAAAAAAATTTTTTAAGTTAAAAAAAAAAAAAAAAAAAAAAAAAAAACCTCTTTCCAAATGTACCTTGTATCATGAATGTGTTGGGTACCTCCAGCAATTACATCGGGGCCAAGCTGATGTTGCAGACTTTGTCCCCTTCTGGCACTGTAATTAGAAGCCGCCTGCGTCCTGTCAGACAGACAATACCTCTGCAGACAGAAGGCTGAGCCCGGCCCTGCTCACCTCCGACTCTGCGCGCTCCCAGGACCAGGCGAATTAGCACAGCCAGAGAGGAAATGTCCCCACAGGGTGAATCAATGCGCAGCAAAGGATAATGGGATTCGCGCCCCAGCAGCTGTGGCCTGCCCCTCCCCTCAGCACCTGCCAACCAGGGTAGACAGGGCGGGGCCAGGGCAACCATTCCACTCAGCTCCCACATTGCTCATTAGCCCCAGCCGGTGCCTGGGGGCCCCCCACACTGCCAAATAGTGTAGTTTTCCCCCCAGATGCAGAGAAACAATGGCTGCTCCTAGAAGAGCTGGCACGGTCCTTGTTAATCTTTCCTGTTTCGCTTCTGTTTTGCCCTTTGCGTGGTGCATATGAAGGGGTGGACTGGAAGGTGGGAATTAGGTCATTTGAGTTAATTTCACCAGCTCTACTTAGAGGCTGAGAACCATGGGAGCCAGCCTGCATCGCTTAGAGCGTGGAAATAATAAGGCACCGATCCTGTCAGCTGAGGTGATCAATGGCTCCCCTTGGGAGCGGTTTTAAAAGCCATTTGCCCCATGGGCTTTACATGGCTCAGGCTCTCCTCCCTCTTCCTACTGCAGTAGAAGGGACTAGGCATCGAGAGAGAAACTGGGCATTTCAAAGTTTACTTCCAGCCTGGATAGCAACCAGATTTCTGTTTTTGAATGTTCAGTTTCAGGGTTCAGAAACAGCCACATATTTAAGTCTGTAAGGCTACAAAACCGCAGTCTGGGACCAGGTACTTGTCACCTGTACTGAAGGTCAAGATGTTTTTCAGGGGCCTGTGTAGGCAAAGGCCTAGAATGTTCTTGGGAATTCACAGTATCAGACTGCAAAGTGCGGCCTCCGATGGTTTTGGTGCCTGTCTAATAAAATGTGGCCTAAAAGCACCTCTGTATGTATCAAGTTATAACCTCCTTAAGAATGTGAGCCAACTGCAGCCTAACTAAAGAGCATGTTCTTGTAGCAGAACTGAGCCCCTGCCAATCATTACAAAGGGAGCCTTAGCCAATCACAAGCTGCTAAAAGATCACTCCATGCCCATTTGAGGCGAATGCCAACTGAGGCCAATCAGTTTGCTTCCTGTCCCTCGACTATAAATCTATGCAGTCTTACACATCTTGGGGTGGAAAAAAATCTGGGCCCGCTTCGGACTCGATAACAATAAATTTTTAGATTTATTTCTTTCACAATACAAAGTGCAGTGTTTGCCCGAGAGTCTTGGTACCTCTTCAGGAGCATCAGGAGGGTGCTTCTCAACCAGTGTGCATCTTTTTTCATTTTGTCTCTTTATTTCCTTCTTCCCCATGCTCCTCTTTTTCCATGGACCTGATTTTGCACTTCACGCCAAATGTTGTGTGGATATTTAATCCAGCCACCTGCTCTTCCTAGAATAATCCTATTGGTTTCAGTAAGAGGAAATCAGCGGCACTGCAGAATGTCAATAATCGATTATTAATCATCTCTCCCACACATTCGCTACGGGAACCATTCACAGACAGGCATGGACCACCGACTTGTACCCGTTCCGCGTATGCAGAAGGCACTGTTGAGACTTGGTTGTGGGGATTGACTTAGGGCCAGGAAGGAGAGGAAAAGGATCCTGTTTCCACCAAATCTAGATATTAAGGACCCTGGAAACCAGAGACCAACACTCCTCAAATTCCCTAACAAATCACATGGGTAAGCCCCAGATGCCAGCTCCCCTTCCCTGTGAGAGTCTGAACCTGTGCAGCCAGACATTAGAAAGCAAGGAACATTCACTCTAGAGACAAAAGTGAGAAAAAGATAAAATCACATTCCCATAGTCAGCATTCAGAATGTTTGGTAAGCACCCCCCCCCACCGTGTGTGTGTGTGTGTGTGTGTGTGTGTGTGTGTGTGCGCACGCGCGCGCGCGCGCGCCTACACATGTACACCTGTGTGCCTGTGTATGTTTTCTCTTGTCCGTCATGCCCGAGCCTTTTGGCATTTTGAACCACATGGAACTGTTGATTTCAAATAATTTTGACTTGCAAAAAAGAGCCATTTCCTAGGACTCAGCCTGACATTGAAGACAGGTTTTGAAACCAGGATGGTGGTCTGAGTTTGTTTCTATCCTGACATGTTTTCCTTTAACCGTGTAGGAATTAACACTCCGGACAAGGAACACAGTCTTCGTTTCCTTCTGTTTGTGTGATGAAACAGTCTTTCCAAAAGCAATGTGGAGAGAAAAGGGTTTCTTTGGCTTACCCTTCCATGTCATGTCCATCAAGGAGGGAAGTCAAGGTAGAAGCTCAAGGTGGCAGCTGATGCAGAGGCCACAGAGGATGCTGCTTCCTGGCTCGGTCTCCAAGGCTGGCTTAGCCTGCTTTCCTCTTCACCCCAGGACCCGTGTCCATGGATGACCCTGAGCACAGTCCTCCCACATCCATCATTAATCAAGAAAAACATTCCTGCTCATAGGCCAGCCTGAGGAGGGCAATTCTTCAACCAAGGCTCCTTTCCCAGGTGACTCTAGCTTGTGTCAAGTTGACAGAAAAACTCAACCAACACAAACATTGTAATGGATTACAGTTAAACTTGGGCCTGGGAGAAAGCTCAGAAGGTAAGAGCGTTTGCAGTCAAGCCCGACCAACTGAGTTCAATTCCTAGAACCCATGTAATAAAAGCAACTTCTGCAAGTTGTCCTACACACACACACACACACACATGCTCGCACACGCACACACGCTCGCACATGCACACCCACACATACATACAAACACATGCACACACAAGCACATACATATACACATGCATACAAACACATGCACACACAAGCACATACATATATACATGCATACAAACACATGCACATACACACAAATATACACACATACACACATGCATGTACATGAATACACACAGGTGCGCACACACATACACACAAACCCACACATGCATGCACACACACATACGTAAGTAAATGTAAAAAAAAAAATCTTGAGTTGAACGAACTTAAACGATTTCTCACACTTCACCATGTTTCATGCTATGAGTATAAAATAAATGCTTAAGACGGCAAACTAAAGAGAAATGTAAGCTTCTCACGGATTCTTTTTGTTGTGAGAGAAATCTACATCCCAAACACATTCCCGTCTTTGGTGCTTTGAAGCCAAACATGAAGGATGGACTCTATACACCAAGGGCCAACAGGACCACTTACCACTTTGTAAATGAAGGCTGATTTTTTTTTTTGAATGATTCCTATACATCAAAGCCCACAGCGTGCACACTTGGCCTTGCTCTCCCACAAAATTAGTTCCTGTCATCAACAGCTTGTGCTGCCTAAATATTTACCTTTGCCCTCACTAACATACATGCGGTCATCTATTTGTTGACATGTTCCTCCTGATTTAATAATGTCCTTTCCCTCAGGGGACATCCACAGTGAATTGTGTCAGGCTGACTGTCGCTCCCCAGCTACCTGAATACCGTGTTACACCGGTGACTGTGACCCGGGGCCGGGGGAGGGGTGCGAGAGGGACACCCGTGGCTCATCTTAAAGTCTGAGGTAGAACCAAGGCCACGGCTCCTTGGCGAAAGCTT
This sequence comes from Peromyscus attwateri, assembly GCA_902168425.1. Taxonomy (NCBI): domain Eukaryota; kingdom Metazoa; phylum Chordata; class Mammalia; order Rodentia; family Cricetidae; genus Peromyscus; species Peromyscus attwateri. The sequence goes on along the minus strand of CABHPP010170350.1, from coordinate 27 downwards.
TGGTGGGTTACAAGAGGGAAACCGTGC